>JANHGL010021835.1:0-10856 GCA_024611195.1 Ceyx melanurus | reverse complement strand
GTGGAGTCTCCATCTCTGGAGACACTTAAGAGCTGCCTGGATCTGTTCCTGTGTGACTTGGTCTAGGTGATCCTGCTCTGTCAGGGGGGTTGGACTAGATGAACTTCTAGGTCCCTTCCAACCCCTAATATCTATGAATCTATGACTCTATGAATCCAATGACAGGACAAGAGGCAATGGGAGTAAGTTGGAGTACAAGAGGTTTAGGGTAAACACAAGGAAAACATTTTTCACAGTGAGGATGATGAAGCTCTGGAATAGTCTGCCCAGGGAGGCTGTGGAGTCTCCTTCTCTGGAGACATTCAAGACATGCCTGGATGCGTTCCTGGGTGACTTAGTCTAGGTGATCCTGCTCTGGCAGGGGGGTTGGTCTAGATAATCTTCTAGGTCCCTTCCAATCCCTAACATTCTGTGAATCTGTGATTCTGTGATTCTATAGCTTCCTGAAAGAAGGTTGTAATGAGGTTGGTGTTTGCCTCTTCTCTTCTTCCCAGTAACTAACAACAAGACAAGAGGAAATGGCAATGGAGGTGTTGGGTAAAAGGTTGCACTTGATGATCTTGGAGGTCTTTTCCAACCTTAACAATTCTATGAGATACCCTGCAGCCTGTGATGAAGACCATGGTGAGGCAGGCTATGCTTATGCATCCCATATAGTCAGAGAACAACCTGCAGCCTGTGAAGGAACCCACAGGATGTGGGATGCACCTAAAACAAGTTATCACCACTTGGGAAGCCCAAACTGGAACAGGGCTGGCAGGACCTGTGGCTCTGTAGAGAGAGGAGCCCAATCTGTAGCAGATTTGTTGTCAGGGCTTGTGACCTATCGAGGACCCACACTGGAGCAGCCTGTGAAGAACTGCAGCCTGTGGGAAGGACTCATATTGGAGATGTTCATGGAGAAGTCTTTCATGGGTAGGGCCTCATGTGGAGTAGACTTCTCCAGTAGAGTCTAAGGAGTCTTCCTGCCAAGGAGGAAGGAGCAGCGGAGATAATGAGTACTGAACTGACCACAGCCATTATTCCCTAATCCTCTCTGCTGCTGAGTTGGAGGAGGTAGAGAAATTGGTAGTGAAGTTGAGCCTGGGAAGAAGGGAAGGGTGTGGGGAAAGTCTTTTAAGTTTTATTTCTCATTACCCTACTCTGGTTTGATTGGTAATAAATAATACTAACTTGCCATGGTTTGCCCTTGTCTGGTTTGCCCTTGATGGTAACAGCTGAGAGATCTCCCTGGTCTTATCTCAACTCATGAGACTTTCATTTTATTTTCTACCCCTGTCCAGCTGAGGAGGGGAATGAGAGAGCAACTTTGGTGAGCACCTGGCATGCAGTTCAAGATCAACCCACCACACAAGCACAATATGTAATTATTCCAGAATAACATGCATGTGACCAAGAAAACTTTTAACATCAACAATATTGACAGTAAAGATAACTAACAAAAGTAATAATAGAAGATGTTGAAAGAAATGCCACTTATGAAATATTTATGCTAGATGTTTAGATATAATAGATGTAGATAATATTTTCAGTTGTGCAAGACTGTTTTGCTTAAAATGTACTTGTTTTAAAAACAAATTAAGGAGACTGAATACCTGTTTTCTAATTTTGGTTGGGTTAAGAAGCATACAATTACTGTAATAGTGGCAACTGAATAAGGAAATTCTGACCTCTATTTTATAACCACAGTGTTTTTCTTTCATCATAAGAAAAAATCCCTTACTTCATTGCAAGTTACATTAAAAAAAACAACCCAGACAACAACCAAACAAAAACCTAGCCTTGTGTAGAACTCTCAGACTAACATTCTTTGAGATAAACTGTCTTCCAGCTCCCTGTCTGAGACTACAAAATCTGTCTGTAGTGTAAGAAATACTCTTGAATACTCTTGTTTATTTTGCTATCAAAATGTAGGACACATTTTGAGGTATAATCAACAGACTGATCAATTATTAACTGTAGTTTTGTCTATCTGTTTCCCCTAATTTCTTTCATAATATTTATTTTTTCAGATATATGTCTCATTTTAATTTTGGACAGCTTGGTGATTGTCTTCACTCTCTGTAGCCTTCTGCTTTCTTGATAAGTAGGACAGTTTTCTGGCTGCTCATGCAAAAGGTCTGGAAACACTTTTTATTCAAAATTCCTTTAATTTCTGTGTATCACCATCCTGTATTATGTGAGTGCTGTTTGACAAATCTCAACATTTAAAGAATCCTAGATATTCAATGTCTTCTCTCCAGTCTGCTTAGCAATACAACTTTCTGTTTCTTTAACTGAAGTACTGACAAAGTGTTAATTTACAAGGGAAGCATCAGTTACAGCTAGGATTCAAACCTGTATTTCTCATGGACATTTTCTAGTTCCCAAATGTCTTTGAAACAGTTGCTGAACAATAACAGCAAGGCACTTGCTTTTAGTAGGTGATGATTTTTTACCCGAAAAAGCTTTCCAGTAGCACAGGATCTAATTTTTCTCTGGAATACTATAATGGATAATGTTCTAACACATTTCTTCCCACAGCTTTTCCCCTTTGTATTGCATTTTGCCTTTGCTGTATGGGCATATATGAGCCTGAGTTATTATTGGCTTAGCTTCAGCTTGCTTTGAGATTATTCTCACATGGCTTGGTTTAATTATTTACTGATATTCATTTTATGTCTTGGAACCAGCAGCTGAACTTATCTAATTTTCCTTACTTTTTTTTTTTTTTAACCTAAAAATCAAATAAAATAGCTCAAGATTTTAAAAACTGTATACAGAATTAACAGTTACATTATTATTAAATAAAACAGCCCTTCAGCCAAGCAAACCAAAAAAAATCTCCTAACTAGTAATTGTTCTTTCTCATATTCTATTTGAAAGGTACTATTCTGTCTTTTTGTTTGTTTGTTTGTTTTTTGTTGGTAAGGTTTTATTGCTTGTTTGTTTTTCTGTTTTTGTTGCTGGGGTTTTTTTTGTTTTAACAGGGAATTTGGAGCTTTCCTGCTTTATATGCTTTTCCCTCTCCATCTCATGTTGTGCTGTATCATATTATTTTGTTTACTAAATCTCTAAGTATGGCTCTATGTAGTTTCTCTGTTAAGCCTTTTTTTTTTTTTTAATCTCCTTAAATTTTGTCTTTTCTGCTCCCTCTTGAATTATGTCAGATTATTTAACTTTAGGAAACAGACTATTAGATGACCAACATGGTCCAGTATATTGTACCTGGCGAGGAATCAAGTTCTCTAATCCTGATCCCAGAGTGCTTTAACACAGTGCACAAGACTATGCCTTTTATTTCCCTTTTTCTTTTCCCTTAAGGTTAAAGATTTTGAGGGAAGATTCTGTACTTTTAGAATATGTCTCAGGCGTTGGGTGACATCTAAGAAAACTAACGCAAATTATTCAAAATAATTTAGTGTTCTAGCACTTTGTGACCACAATTTATCTCATACAAACCATGTCATTTTCTGTTTCCTCAGACAAAAAGCAAGGCAAAGCAAAGCAAGGAAGCCATCCCACCTCCCAAGGGTATTATTAAAAGGAACATAAGAGTAATGCTGATGCTTAAAAAAACAGTAAAATAAGCAACTACACAGACTTCTTCATTTTTAGAAACAAGTTATTTTAGTTTTTGTTTATCCTTGATATTCAAATCACTCATCCAAGTTTCAGAATGAATGTTTTTGGCAATAGCATAGAGAACCTAACTATATCTAATATACTGCTACACAACAGCAATGAAAGATCCCCTATTTTCTTCCCGAAACCTGACACCAATCACCTTATCTTCCCAGAAGCCAGACACCCATATGGTATGGTGTCTGGGATTCAGGATCTCCACCCCTGCATTAAAGCTTAGTCATGACATTCCCTTGTCCCAGTGAAAAGAAAGAGCATTCCAGAGGGGACCACTTGTCTACCAGAATACTCACAAGTTGTGATGCAAACCACAGAACCTAAGCAGGTGCCTGAAGTGAATCCAAAAGATAATCCATCAAACAGAACGAATAGCTACCCTTAAGAATGACACCTTATGTAGGGTTTCAAATAAAGCCATTACTTGTGATAGCAGCAGATAGGAAAAAAGAGGTAACGGCAGGGAGTTGGGAGGAAACTTCTGGAGGCACCATGAAAAATCACCTGTCTATGAAAATTACAGTGAAACAGCATGCTTCTGAATTTCAGCAAGATTTTTATGCAGATGGGCATTTACTTTTTCTGCACCTGCTGTCAGTACACATTAGACCATAAATATCAGCAAACATTGATTAAGCATATTGCCCAAATGAAACATTAGGCAAAGAAGGAGGGAGGTATCTCAGAAGCTCTGTATCATCAAAGACAAATTATTAATCCTGCAGCATTTTAAGGCAAAGTAATTGTTTCTATCAAACTTAACTGTGTTGAGAGTTTTGTATGTATTTCTTTTAGTAAGTGTAACCCAACTTTTTAAACAGCTCTCATAAATCAGTAGTCATCAGCCCCCCCAAAAACTACAGAAATAAGATTATGGGTCAGCTGTATGGAAGGGTAGTTCTCATACTGCATCCCTCTGAAGAAAACAGGAAAAAAAAGCACTCCCCTTACAGTAGGTACTGAAAGCATGGCAGTGGAAAGACCAAAAGAAAGCTCTTTTGACCTTAGAATTAACAGGCTAAAATCTGTTTCCTCTACTTGTTACCCAGAAGTTTGCTTATTGGAAATGGGACAACACAAGCATTAGGAATCCACCTGTGCCCCATGCTCTTGTCTCATTAAAGCTGTATGGCAGAGAGAAAGGCATGAAAATTACAGGTGTGAAAAAACTGAGCAGTTGTACAGTCTCCTTCTCCTGATGGAATAAACTTGCTCAAAATGTAGACATCTAGTATTCAGTGGCCATTTTCTCTCCAGTATCATAAATGTCTCATGTATAATTACAAGATGCTTGGGTCATTTTTTTTTAAGACTTAATCCATATTCAAGCTGTCATTTTCAACAGCATGAAGCACTGTAGGTAAAGGTTACCGATAACATATTGAAAGGCTTGTTTATGCATGTTAACAACATATTTCATGAGAGTTTTATTATGCAGACATGCTTAGTTACAGATAAGCTTCAATAAAATGTTAACATATTGCTCCACTAAATAAAATGTGTTATATGAGGCTTGATTGTTGAATGCTTGTGTGAGTCAAGAGTATCTTGCAGTCAATGGCATTTATAGGGATCAGATCTGTCCTGTTTCCTGAGGATGGAGATGCTGATTACCCCTGTAAGGACACCTACTTCAACTGTATGTCACACCCAGGAAGTTTAGTTGAATACACTCTATTCTGTGCTAGGACAGATACTCCAATATACAACCTGCTAACTATTCACAGTCATTGTGAGGCTTAATGAATCTGGGCAGATGAACTAGCAGTACACATCTATGTATGTCTGACTTACCAGTGCCCAGTGACTCTACACTGAGCTATAATGGATCTTCACAAGTAATTCCAACATAGTTTTCACATCTCAGTTGATACATAACAAAGCAGTAACTATACTGGAAATTCTTTAAACTCCTCAGAGCAGGTTCTTCCAAGCTCATATATAAATGCTGGATGATGTTTAACGTTAAAGAAGGCCAATGGGACACTTTTGGTAAACTGCCAATGTAGGGAGTTAGGGGTAAAATGGGTATTAAAAACATTACATTTTGACTTTTAAGACTTATTATGTACTCACAAACAGTGTAACTTTTTAACTCATTTGTATTCCTTTGCAAAACTAACTAATGCACTGACTCTTCATAGATTGGAAGTGTCTTACCTAAACATTTAGATTCACAATATTTTAATGCCTTTTCACACTACATACTAAACATGAGGCTTACCTATCACCAATGTTTCAGCTCTGTCTTCTCATATGTGGACACATTTTATACACTAATCACTCTGCTACCCAGGTTTGTTTGCAGAAAGCAGGAAGAGAAGTAATATTTAGCATAGTAATTACCCTCTTAGGAGGGTCATTTTTCACTGGAAAATAGGATCTCAAGCACCTCCTGCAATTCAGTAACTAGACTATGTCACAGCTGAGTATCTGGCCTTACTAGACTTATTCAGGCTAAATGCCATTTGATAAGCCTTTAGAGGAAAACGAATTATGTACGTTGATACACTGAAATTGATTTTCTTTTAATTCACCCAACTCATGATTAATAATATATTCTGCTTGCTTTTTTTTTTTTTTTTTTTTGCATTGTGAAAGCTTTGATAGGCAGTATTGTGAGGCCCCACTAGCTGAATATTATGGAAAACTCATTACCCCTGTGTTCAAATGACAGGCATTCGTTTCAGTGCTTATAGTAATATCAGGTGGTCTCATGCTTAGGAACCTGATCATCAGCTTAGTTAAAAGGAAAATACATTTGGTTCCTTTTGTTTGAGGGTTTTTGTTCTGTTTTTCTGTCAATGTAAATTGGTAGTAATTATTTAGTTCCAAAGGAGGGATTAAATATATGTTGGAGTACCAGTACCCATGAGCAAGGAGATATAGGCCAGTCAATAGTAACTTTTTTTTAAAAAAGTATATTTTAAAGTAAAAGAGATAAGGCATTTTGAAGAATTATTGATCCCCTCCTTAAATAGCCAGAGGGAAGTTTGGATATATATACTAGAGGAAAGAAAGTCTCAGCACTCAAAAAGCCTTGCTAGCCCTGAGGGGTTCCTGCTAGGTAGCATTTGGAAACTCATCACTACCCAAGATAGCTGATCAATTCTTGTAGCAAGAGACCTTTCAGATAAAGGCAGAGCATATTCACTAAGCAATGTTGTGCACCCAGTTTTAAATAAAAGCCCTTGCGACAAGAGCTGTAACTTCTTTCTTCTAGAGAGCACTGAGCATGTCCCTGGGGTCCAGCAAGAGAAGAGGGACCCTTAGCTTCAGCTATATCACCAAGAACAGAAGGTACTCTCAACACAGATATGACTCTTATTTGCTCAAAATTATACGTTACCTATACCCTCTGATAGGATCAATTTTTTTTTTTTTTTTTTTTTGTCATCCAGAAAGGAAAGTTATCAAGGTCCTGCAAATGGAGTAGGAGAAGTACAGCAGTCTTTTAAAGCACTATTGTCTCCCGGACAGCCCTGTATTTCATGTGTGTGCAGTGCAATACCCCAGCTCCTTGCTCCCTTGCTGAAAGATCCATGACCAAGAACTGGCAGAAAAAGTGCCTTGCTTCAGTGAAGGGAAGAAAGAATGTGGGAAGCCCTTCCACCACCCAGTGTCGGGGTAGTGGGAATAATGACCTGGAAAAAACACTTGTGAGCCTTTTCTGGTTTTCTTCGTAGTAGCTGGTGTGGGGCTGTATTTTGGATTTGTGCTGAAAACAGTGTTGATAATTCAGGGATGTGCTTGTTACTGTTGAGCAGTGCTCACACAGAGCAAATGCCTTTTATGCTACTCACAGCACCCCACCAGTAAGCAGGCTAGGGGTGTACAGAACTGGGACAGCTGACCCCAATTGACCAAAGGGATATCTCATACCATATGACATCATGCTCAGCATATAAAACTGGGTGAAGAAGTGACAGGTGGACATATGGACTGATGGCATTGGTCTTCCCAAGTAACCACTATGTGTGATAGACCCCTGCTCTCAAGGAGAACGCTGAACACCTGCCTGCCAATGGGAATTAATTAATTATTTTGCTTTACTTGCATGAATGGCTTTTGCTTTAATGATTAAATGAACTTGATCTCAACCCACGAGTTTTCTTACTTGTACCCTTTTGACTCTCTCCCCAAATACCACTGCGGGGAGTGAGTGAGCAGCTGTGTGGGGCTTAGGTGCCAGATGGGGTTAAATCACCACAGAACCCAAGATTACATTGCTAATGGTAACAAAGATTCTTTAGTTTATACACAAAGATCACAGTTTAGAATAGCTGGGGACAATGAATTCTATGTACTTCAGTGTTTCATTGTATTTTACTGGTATAAAACATGTAAAATGCAAGAGAAGTATTAACCAAAAAATACAGTGAAGGTGGACAGAAAAAGAAGCTAGGCAGAATAGGAAGGCAAGAGAGTAATTAAAAAAAAAAAAAAAAGCTGCTTATAGACACTTCTGCTTCTTAAATCCAACTCTAGAAAGAGAGGAAGGGAAAGGAGGTTTAGGCCAGAGAATTATAAATCCAAGTAAGAACAGGAAAGAAATTTTAACGAGGAGCAAAGAGAGAGAGCCAGCAAATCTCAACAGCCCTAAAGGGAGCCATTGCTAACAGAGGGGTAGAGAAGACATGTACACTGAAGCGGATTTAGGGGAGGTCAGCTCTAACATCTGGGAACTAAGGTGACAAATTCCTAAATTAAGTCACAGGTGCAGATGGGAAATATCTTGTAATTATATTTTATCTCTACCTATCTTTACATGCTTTTATTTTGCAACTGTGTTTGTAAACCTGTACAACAGCAGTCCAGACAAGAATACAGGTGTCAGTGTATCAGACTGTAATCCCAAAGAAGATTAAGGGCTCGCTGGCACTGTAACAGATTGTATTGGTTAAATCACATTGTCAATGTTGCTTAAAGTAGCTACCCATGACTACAGGTGTGTTCATGTCTACCAGAATGACATCTCGTTCCTGACATAAGATTGTGCTTCAGCCCTCTGAGATTCCTGGCCTCTGCTGTGGAACTGGGACATAAGACTGAACATCCAGTGATTCTGTGATTCAACAAAGGCAAGAAGGGTCACCTGAGTATCTATAGGACAGTCAGCTTCATCTCCATCGCTGGAAAGGTGATGGAACAGCTTGTTCTTGCCACCATCTCCAAGCTTGTTGAGGAAACAAGGCTTATCATGAGTAGTCAACATGGATTCAACAAAGGGAAGTCATGCTTTGTTGCTTATCTGCTAGTTGCCGGAGGAGGAGAAAGAGTGAGAAGAGACGATTTTCTTCACGTAGTTGCCAAGAAGCCTCTATTTATTCATTTACAGCTCTATTTATACCCTTTTAACCTCCAGACAATTGGACAAGAAGCCAGCCACCCCCTGGGGTGATTGGCTGGGGTGTCACAGCACCCATAATCAAAACATCTTTCTACTGTTTTACAAACAGCTGCCACCAAGGTCACAGCTGGTGGGAGTCTTTGCAATCCCACGAGAAGGAAAATTCCAGGCAGTAGTTATTTTAGCATTCCCAATGCTTGACCAATCTGTTAGCTTTTTATTATAGTATAGATGGATAGATGAGGAGAAGGTAGTGGATGTGGTATATCTTAACTTCAGTGGCGCTTTTGACACTGGTCCTATGGCATCATCAGAGCCAAGCTTAGTAAGTGTGGACTGGATCACTGGGCAGTGAGATGGATTGGGAACTGGCTGAAGGAGAGACCTACCTCATAAGGAAATTTCTTGGAGAGTTGTGGTCAATGGGGCAGAGTCTAGATGGAGGCCTGTGGCTGGTGAGTTACCCCAGGGATCAGCACTGGGTCCAGCCCTACCCAATATTTTCACCTATGACCTGGACAAAGGAATAGGATGTACTCTCAACAGTTTTGCTGACAATACAAAATTGTGAGGAGTGGCTGGCACACTAGAAGCTGTGCTGCCATCC
Source organism: Ceyx melanurus (assembly GCA_024611195.1). Lineage (NCBI taxonomy): Eukaryota > Metazoa > Chordata > Aves > Coraciiformes > Alcedinidae > Ceyx > Ceyx melanurus. The sequence continues at coordinate 1,278 of JANHGL010021835.1, read as the reverse complement.
AGCAAGACCCAGATGGGCTGGGGAGTTGAGCAGGGAGAAATCTAATGCAATTCAGTAAAGACAAGTATAAAGTGCTGCATATGGGGAAGAATAACCTCATGTATCAGTACAGGTTGTGGGCTAATCCTTTGGACAACAGCTCTGGGGAAAGAACCTAGGAGTCATAGTGGACAACAGGATGACCATGAGCCAACAGTGTGCCCTTGTGGCCAAGAAGGCCAATGGCATCCTGGGATGCATTAGGAAAAGCGTGGCCAACAGATGTAGGAAGGTCATCCTTACCCTCTGTGCTAGTGAGGCCTTACCTGGAGCACTCTGTCCAGTTCTGGGCTTCCCAGTTCAAGAAGAACACGGACTACTGGTGAGGGTCCAACACAGGGCCACCAAGATGATTAAGGGCCTGGAGCACCTTCCATATGAGGAAACGCTGAGAGAGCAGTGTCTGTTTATCTTGAAGGAGACTGAGAGGGAATCTTATCCATGTCTATAAATATCTGAAGGATAGGTATCAGGAAGATGGTGCCAGGCTCTTCTCAGGGCTGTCCAGTGACCATAAACTGGAAAACAGGGGGTTCAACCTCAACATGAGAAAATATTTCACTGAGAGCCTAAATGAGCACTGAAACAGGCTGCCCAGAACGGTGGTGGAATCTCCATCTCTGGAGACTTTCAAAAGCCACCTGGACGTGTTCCTGTGTGAACTATTCTGTGTGATCCTGCTCTAAGAGAGGGGATGGACTAGATGATCTTTAGAGGTCCCTTCCAACACATACCATTCTGTAATTCTATAATTCTGTGATTTGGTGCTTGAAATACAGTCTGGATTGCAAACAAAACTGATTTAAAAAGTCACCTAACTGCATACTTAATTGACTGAAAGTGAATGTACATGCAGAAATTTTTCAAGTCTGTGAAGGAGATACTGATACAAACCACTTTTTAAAATTCATGTGAGGTATGCAGATGTACCTATATAAACCTCACAATTCCACTATGGGCCAAGTTCTGAGGTATTCAGAGATTTCTACTCAGAAAGTTGGAAAAACAGAAAGTTGTCTATAAACAAATTAAGTTTCTGATTCAAGTTCATACTTACTGGCTCCTGAAAATACTTGGTTAGCTCTCAGTGATTGTATATTTCACCAAGGTTGTGGGTTTTATTATTTGGTTGAGTTTTTTTTTGTCGTTGTTTGTTTTTTGTGTTGTTTTTTGGGTTTGTTTGGTTTCGGTGGGGTTTGGGTTGGGTTTTTTGTGGTTGGGTTTTTTTTTTTTTTTTGC
>JANHGL010021833.1:37924-54802 GCA_024611195.1 Ceyx melanurus | reverse complement strand
GGTGAGGTTTGCCAAGGCTCTGAGCAGCCTGGTCTAGTTGAGGATGTCCCTGCTCACTGCAGGGGGGCTGCACTAGATGCCCTTTGGAGATCCCTTCCAGCCCTAAACATTCTCTGATTCTATCAATGGTACAGCATTCTTCAAGGCTTCTCACCTAAAGTTTGTCAAAACACTAAGTGCACTAAACATTCACAAATTGGAAGTCAAAGTACATAGAAGGAAACTGGGTTAAACCCAGAGGGATAGTTTCAGACAAAAATCCCTTAATAATACTCTAAACTAATAAAAATCTGCAATTAATTTCTTTCTGTTCTAGACAATTAAAAACATTCAAGAAGCATAATCTAATAGAATATAGTTGGATAATAAGGCAGAAGCCATTCTCTTCTGATACAGCTAGTAATTTTGTATGCCATTTGTTTTGCAGCTGAACTGATTCAAAGTTCTGCATTAGCCCTCACATTGCAGCCCCTTTTACATAGCAAATTGCCAGCTTGAGTGTACTCCCACATTGCAACAAGCATGCCATGAAATGGCTGTGAATCACAGATGGTGCCAGCAGAGATCCAGCCACTCTCATCCTTAGTCATTCTGCAGGCAGGGAAATGCATGGGCTGCAGAGTACCCACCTCCAGGAGCTTCAGCAGCAGCTCACCTGCCCGTGCCTGCCTCTTGAGTCTGGAGGTGCATTCTGTATTCCCTGCACACAAAACCCCTCCTGTGTTGCTGACACTGCAGCACTTTTCAAACCTACCTATTAAGGCACCCAACCCCTGCCTCTGTCTGCAAAGCAGGTCTCGCTCACAGGCGAGCTCTGTGCAAACATCAAGGGCACAGTATGACCCCTAACACTGCTCCAAACCTGGTTTTCTACCATGTAACTATTTCTGCAGCTGGTCTCTTGCTGGAACAAAGAGGAGACTACATTTGAAATAGAATCAGATAGGATTTTTTCTGAAAGTGGCAGAAAAAAATTATATATTTCAGCATATCTAGCATTCAGCATCTTTGAGGTATCCATCTGACAATATGGAAGCAGAAACCACTGATCACACTTCATATCATTATAGTTCTATTTAAAAACATAAGTATCCACACATCCCTCCCCTCAGGTTTGGAATTAATTCTATATTATGCTGGAGAAACAATATTTATTGGTCTCTTGGCTTGCACCACTATAGTAAACATCTCAGCCTTCTTTTTCATTATTAACTCCCTATGTTTCTAAAGACAGAAGCATTACCCTAGCTAACTAGAAACACCAGTTGTCTTTAACAGGAACCAGGACAAATATTCCCATGGCACTGAGCAGTGGAAAACACTGCACTAACACAGAGATGGAGAAAGAGCTGCAAAGCAGCTCAGTGTAAGAGAAGCCTAGGACAACATTGCTTGTGACAGCAGCAAGGTCTGTATTACAGACCTCTGGCCACTAAAATCAACACTGATGAGTGATGGGAAGAAGTGGAGTCCCTAAAATGATGTGCCAGGAAAGCTTCTATTGCTGTAAAGTTGATTCAGTAGCACAGCCAGTGGTCAATACAGAGCATCTGCTCTGTTATTGCTTTGTGAGTAAAGTAGATCAATATCCTAGAAGACATTTCTCTTATAGATAACATCTAGAAATCATATCTTGCAGATCTTCTCAAAATACCAATAGACATTAGGAAACCTGGCTGCTCTCCTACTAGTGTTCTGAGAAACTTGGGATAAAACGATGGCTCTGTGCCTCCTCTTTCCTCACTTGTGCAAAATTGCTGAGGTTTAACTCATGATAAAAGCTCTCGAGAGGCTGGTACATATACACATAAAGCAAACTAAATTTAGAACAAACATAAAGACAGTTTTGCTACAGTAATTTAACAACATAAAAATAAAGTCTATTCCTCTGAGAGAAAAAAAAAAAGTGTTTGCTCAAACTCTGCTTGCTCTCCTTGAAACTGGGACAACACACCCTCCACCATACCTTAACTGCCAAGGCAGACACAGGGCTACAGCCTTCAGCAGCAATGGCAATCCTTGGCTGAATTGTGTCTCTGAACTATCATTTTTATGTTGAAAGTGAATTGTGAAATGCACTTCACCCATGGAACAGATACACAAGCAACTGTACACACAATATAGCATAAATATGCATATCCACACCAATATGGTACAGAAAAAAACCCACTAGTTTGCTAATGTGCTCTGAACAGTTGCTTTATGACTGGAAATAGTAACCCAAGGTTGTCTGGAATGTGTTATCACTGGGAGAAACTGCAGAGTTTACAATAAATATGAAGAACTGAAATGTTTACTTAGCTTTTCTTTTCCTCTCATCATGATGCATTTTAAGCTGCAGAGAGCAAAATCATGACAGATTTGAAACTACAGGTTTAACTTGCATCTTGGACTGAAAAATACATTTTTCTTAGGGACACTCATATTTATCACTTTTAAAATACATAGACATTGGACAGTATCAAAGAAAAAAGTGGCAATATTACAATATTTATAATTTTATATATATCTGAATCTAATTCAGATTGGCATCTAATATGTTCACCTGTGCACCACAGGCAACTACAATTTTGTAAAAGACTGTATATTGCCTTCTGTTAAATATTCCCTTATGCTGTATTACAAGTTCAAACCCTACTTTTCCTATTAAAAACAAAAAAACAAAAAAACCCAACTACTTCAGCTAATTTAGTGACAAATTTTATGTGATATACATACACACATTAAAGTGCATATGTGGATTCAACTACATAGACCTGCATCCCCTGAGCAGCTTGTTCTGCAGTATGCAGATATATAAAAAAAAGAAAGGTCAGAGAAAAAAAAAGAGCACATGGAGGCAGCAACTCAACATCAAGAGATACCTATGGTGTCATAAAAAAAAAAACCAGGAAAATTATATTTATTGTTGAAGTTCATGATGCAATCTACTGCCCATGACCACTGTTTGCAGAGCTCACAGCTTCAAATTGGCATCTAGTCTCAGCCATAGAGCAAATACCAAGTTATTTTGGAGACAGTCAAAACAAAACAAAAAGTCAACGACTACAAAACTTGAAGTTTATATATAACTTCAGATAATAAAACTTGAGATGATATACCTTTTCCCTCCCTTGACTAAATATTTTAATACATCCTCAGGCAAGGTGTATGGCTATCAAAATACCAGACATGCAGGCTATTTCTTGTCCTCTTTCCTGCTCTGCAGCCTGAATTGAGAAATACTTTGCTGCTGCTCTCCCAAGAGCCAGCAAAATCACTGCTGGATGCAGAAATGCATCCTCGGATGCAGGATCTAATGTATACACCAGATGTAGACATTGTCTTCCTTGAGCAGCTAGAATGCTTGGAAAAACAACTACCAAATGTTTTTTGGAGCAAACATGGTATTTACTAGTTCCTGGTTATTATTTACTAATTAATAAATATTTTGTATTCTGATGGGCTTGATTTTAAATAAGGAATGAAAAATGAAATATTTCACCCACTAAAGTCTCATTATAGATAAAGCCAGGGCAAAATCCCTCTTTCAGGAGGGACCAAAAGAGAATTTCCACTTTTCTTAAATCAAAATTGGTCCTTTTATCCTGGATCTTTCACATTCTTGATCAGCATCTTAACAGAGTTTTGTTGTATCACAAAATGGAATACAGACATAATATAGAAAAAAACATAAGATACCATCAAAAAAATCCATCAGCCTCTATACACTCCATTTATAACTGACAAGGTGTTATGGAAAAAAAAAGTGGTTCACACAAGTTTCAGTCTTCAAACTACTAGAGAAGAATAAACGAGATCAAACAAATGAGAGAAAATTCAGAGTAGAATTTATATCTCTCAGCAGCATGAAAGTTAAGTAGCTCAACAGTCCACATCATTCATTTGGACGTGAGAAATACCCTGTGGAGAGGTTTGAATCTTGGAGTATCTCTCTCAAAGTAAAGGATGAAATAGTGCATGATAAACCAACTTGTCAGGAATCCTTTTACAGCTATTCCAACTGGAAGTAAGCAGTATTCTCAAGGAACAGCAAAAGATAAATAGTTGTGTCTGATATGCTTTGTCTTTAAGCCAGAAGAAATTAGTCTGTAAAGCCTATTTACAGTCTTTAAGAGATGTATTAATACAGGGAAAGATTCCTTGTCACTGCTATAGACTAACCACACAGGAGAGAGAAATAGATTATTATTTACAGGGGTGGGGAGGGAAAAAAAAAGGCCAACAGTAATAACTGATATAATTGCCATTCTTAATTGCCCAGAATGGGAAGATACTACATCTTTTCCTGAAAGAGTGTCAGAGTATGCTGTGTTACAAAACTAATAATATAGTATATAACTAGTAACATATAAATATAATTCTTACATTTAATGGGACAAAATAGTCTAAATTAATTCAAATCTGAGATTTTTTTTTTTTGCAAACCATAACCTGTTATTTCTATTATGTGAATAACCCCCTGTTCAGCATCTTACACATAATTAGCCTTTCTTTTAAGATACAACATTTTGATATGAAGTTTTCTATATCAGTTAAATTCAGTGGAATTATCCATCTGAGGTATGACAGCTTAGTCAATGGCCACCCTTTTAGGGCATGACCTATTTTGGTGGAAAACTCTTGAGCAGTTTTGTAAGGTAGGATCCAGCTTAACCAACACAGAAGATGCCTCACTTAGTAACATCATTGTTGTATTTCAGCATGATGTTAATGCCACTGCCCTTTTGAAGTTCATTTAATTGGATATGGGAGAGGGGGAAAACACTGAGCACCAACCCAGGCACTGGTTCTCACTCAATCCCCACTACTCACACAAAGGACGAGCAGGAAAAAGTACTTTTGGTACACATTAAACACATCTTATGAGCAGCACCTTCCCTAGACAAGCAATTGTTAATAAATAGTTCATGAAACTGCTGCCTAAAAACAGGACAGTGTGTAGGAGACTACACAGTATGGTAATGATATATATTGAAGGGTTCATCATGGCTAAAAGCTGAGAAACAAATGCTCTTCAAATACAAAAGCTAATGATCATTTCATCCTTATTCTCAAAATTTATAGTTTCATTTCAAAAAATTGAAATCCTAATTGTTATGAATTAAAAATTGATCTTATATGGATACACTGAGTATAAACAGACATTTTGCAATGTTAGTTTCTACTGTTGGCTACTAAGCAAGTCAGTGATATATTAACTTACTAAATCAAACTTCCTCTCTTAGTCAACAATCCTGAAGTTCTGTAAACACAAGAATTTTAGGTTTTACTATGAAGAGATTTCTCTTCATCCAGCTATTTTGAACTCAAACAGAAAATTCTCCAAATTGTCATACTCCCCAAGCTAAGGGAAAGACATTTCAAGTAACTAGGACTCAAGTTACTAAATTCTACTGAAATGGTCCTCCACAGTTTTTAATTCAATCCTTTATCTACATAATAATAAAACCTGTTGCAGAAGAAACTAATAAAAATTATTCTGCAAGAACTTGGCAATCTACGCACTCAAAAATAAATAGGACACTGTATTTGACAATTAACTTAAAATCATGGTATGCTGACAACTAAATCCCTATCTCAAGGATTTAGAAATTGTTCAGAGTATTCTCACTTGGTTACTGCAAATGGAACTTGGTTAGTACAAATACAGACCAGGTAACAAGAGCAGTTCACATATTAATTCAGAAAAAAATAAGTGAACTAGTGCTGAAAATCCAATGACAGCTGGAAACTATCATTAATATCCTCTTCAGAGAAACCCAGGTTTGAGTAACCAGATAAATTGTTCAGAACATTAACATATGACGTTTTGAAGAGCATAAACATATGTATGAGTGTGAGGGAAGATTACAGCTGATAGACCTAGAAAGTCAGGTCTCCCAAGATAGTCTAAACTGGTCCAGAAAGTAATAAACTGACTTTAAAAGGGAAAAAAATCAACTCAGTCCACCAGCATTTAATAGACCTTGCAGCACTGGAGCTGTATACATCACAGATGAAAGTCAATAAAAGCCTGTGGAGAAACACCACCTGCTATTGCCCAGTAATTTGTACAGTAGAAGAGATGCTTGGTTGGTTGGTTTTGTTTGGTTTTTTTTTTAAGAGAAAAATGCATTTAATAGGGAGAAAATGAAGCATTTCTTTTCCTTTAGCAATAAGTGTTTTCAAAATAATTGCCTTTTTATTAATTGAGGCCTAAATGAAAATACACCCTTCAAAACTGCACATACTCAGTAAGACACTGGAGACAGAAAGGAAGAAACCAGAAAATATCCTCCCCAGTCTATATTAACATAGAAGTGCACTGGCATTTACAAGATTTCATTGAGGTATGAGGAAAAAGCAAATTAAAAACAGGGTTCCCAGAAAGGCTATGAAAAGTAGCAAGGAAAAGTGCATTAAGGCTAAAATTGAACACATCAGCAACTTTTCTTGGAGTTTTTAAATGCAGAAAATAAAATTCTCTGAAAGATGTGGTTTTATGCTAAAAAATTTAAGATAACTTTTTTAATAAATATTTTGTTAAAAGCAAGTAGGCTAGAACTAAACAGGTACATTAATATGGTTTAAATACAAACAAAAGTAGTTTTAAATTTTGAGGATCTTCTAAAAAAAGTAAGTTTTTTTGGACTGAATCCCAATAGCACATAATTAATATTTTGTACCTTCCAAATACTATGTTTTTTACATAACTCAGTTGTTAGCAGCATAGTTCTTGACACTATCATGATGCTCCATTGTAATTACTGATTTCATAACTAATTATTCCTGCTACTTTAATTGAAGCCTCAATGTCAGATGAACATTTGCAGAACAAGTTCTTGAGTTTGACAGGGTCTTTGACAACACTGATGAGAAGTGCCATTTAATTGTTGTAGGATTCCTTTCCTGATGTACTGAACAAAAGCTGGTTTGTGGTTTTGCTAATGTTGGTTACATATTACACAGGCTTCCGTTGGCACTGACATGTCTGACAAGGTCTTAAACAGATATGGTTATAATAAAAGAATTTCTTAACTGCTGATATGGTTATAATAAAAGAATTTCTGAATTACTGATGTTTCTAGTTCTCTTCTAATGCACACAAATGCCATAAATTATTCTTGTGCTAGGTTATTTCCAATTTTATATTTATTTTTTACTCACACTTTTTAAAAAATAAGGTTTCTACATGATGTTGGCAAATTCCACACCCTTCTGTACCTGAAGATGACTCTGTGGAACAAACAGGTCAGCCTTAGCTCCATTTTGCATAGACACCATAAAACAAAGAGAACAAAGCAGTTCTCACAAAAGACTTTGGAAGGAAATAAGGAAACATAACCCATGTCACTTTAATTTGTTTCTAACTTGCCCAGTACTTGCTTTGAAATGTCATACAAAAAGTTGATTATTAAAAGCTTCCAGTGAAATGTGCTCCTGCTTCCCAGCATTCTTAAGATGTGTTCAAATAGAGAAGTATATTCACTTTTTTTTTTTTGGATCCTCTTCTCATATACCTGTAATTAATAAAAATTACTTATTTTCCTCTTGCAGAGGTTCAGCACATTTTACCATCTACCCCCCCAAAAAAATAATCAAAAAAATCACCATTTTACTTAACAATTCTATTTTCATGGAACTCAAATTTATCCCATTCACTCTAGTAAATCATCTCTTTGTACAATAAATGCTTTTATTTTTGTAAACTTGCACTGCATTTATTTTCTGAAGGAAACATGCAGTTTCAAAGCATTTCTGGAAGAAAGTTGGGCAAGCAGGGTAGGGATACACTTGTCTCCTGTTGTCCAAACAGCATATGGTTTGTTTATATATGTGTGCACACAGAAATACATAAATATGGTGAATATACACTAGTATCTAACAGGTCTGAATAACAGCTGTTGTCACAAATTTCTAATACATCCAAGAACCTTTTCTCAAGCCCTTAAATGGCATTTAAACCACCAGTGAAATGTGTTGAGGACAACTGTATGTAAATGATTTTAATGATTTTTTTAGAGATTTTTCTCATTAACACTTTCACATGTGCACTGAAATTTGTATATACGAGTCTTAGAACTTCTTAATAATAAACACTTTATTATTAGAAGAAATATTACTGTGTACCATAGAGCAGGGTGTACCAGACAGATTAGGGGAGCTTCTGCCCTGTAGAGCTAATTTCCAAACTCCATTTTGTACCATCAGAAGGGGACAGACTGTAAAAGGGACAAATCTATTATTTCATTGTCAGACAGATTTCTTCCTCCTTTGACTTTAAGACTGGCACATTTGGGGTCCCGGACACACTAAAACAGTATCTTCTGCTGAACAGGGACTAGAAAAATCAGGATGGGGCCAAAAAACGGAGCAATATTAGCAAATAATTGAAATTTTTATAGTAGCAAGACTCCCAAAGCACTGGGCTTTGGCCCAATTATGTTAACTTCTACCACTGACTTCAGGAAAATTCAAATGCTATATTGTAGAATTAAGTGTCAACATGGATGCTTCTTCAGTAAAAGATGACAGATGTTCATTAACCACTAATTTAAAAGTTTTCTCTTTCAAAAGTAGCACCTGATGCTGTTCTTCAGTCCCAATATGCACAGGGGTTCAGTTCCACCACATTATTTATAACAGAATAAAAACTTTGCTGCAGCTGACATTCTCTGCCTCTTTCAAGCTTTTCCTGACCACATTTACTCATTTTTATTTAGATACTTCCATGTTTGTCTGTGGTCTGTCTGCCACAACCACTGATGGGCAGTGGGGAAGTAGAAGGAGAGCATAGTAAAGAAAGTTGTTTTTTCTTCACCTCATGACAATTTTGTTCCCAAAATACTTTTCAATTGGAGTCAAACAGCTCTAACCCTGAGCTAACTTATTGTACAAGTCCAACTACTGCCTCTCACACAGACATTTAAAGTTGGAAAGGGAATGCTGTCTCTTTTTTCTAAAGCAGCTTGGTCAGACAAAATAAATGGCTATTCCTCTAGCCTCACACATCTCTTCCAGAAGTCACTAACAACTGCTGCTATTAAACAGCTAAGAGAAAAAGTATTATCCAAGGTCAGGAGATTGCTCTAACAGATGCAAAAAACTGAACGTACGTAAGCTCTGCAGTCAAAAAATTGCTGCCTGTGTTATGTGTGTATCTGTGCAGCATTATTCCTCCAAGACAAATATTTTTCTTATTATGAAAAACAGTTCTCATTGTCCACTTCTTACAGAGACTGCTTTTATCAAAATGTGTAAAATTGCACAAGAGAGTGAGGCTCATTTCAAATCCATCGTGCTTTTATGAACCTGAAGGAGCTTTATTATTCTGGATGATAGCCATCTATCTGAATAACTCTTCAGAACCTCCCCTCTCTACTTTGATTCTGTCAAGATTCCACAATTTCTGGTAACTTTTAGAGGTTAAAAGGTATGCTTAAGACTAAAATTTCTTGAAAGACACTCCAGTATTATCCCAATGTAGAATTTCTCACTCCAAGATGGAGGAGACTAATTTCATGGTTTCTAGACCTTGCACTGGCATAGTATTTTGAGATAAGTTTTGCAAAAGCTATTTCACTGGTGATCTAATTTGCATTCCAGATATTATTTCAATAAATTAATAGTATTAGCTTTTGTCTCTTTCTTCCAGTGTTACTCTGTCTTTCATTTGTTTGCAAGATCCTTATTTCCAGTAGTCTGTTCAACAGCTAGAACCAAAATTAATTCAATTCAAATTTAGGTTTCTCAGAAACACTGAAACAAACATAAAATGAACCATAATGTCAGCATCCAACTGTATAACAGAAAATAAAATGTTTTCCTTCAGGACCTCCAAATACAAAAGGCACAGGCTGGAATTTACAATAAACATAAATCCCCAAAAGGCTAACTTGGTCAGACAGATGGAGCTAAGCTTTTGTATTTCAAGATAGCAGAGCCCTATTTCACTAGACAGAAAGATCTCACCACCATATTTTATTTGTTCACTTTCCTTAGGTTTCATGTAAAAATATTACATGTCTGTCTTTAAATCACTTCATATAAACCTACACCTCAGTTTGTTTTGTATAATATATTGGGTACATAACTTTGAGGTTACAAAGAATAAGAGGTGTAGCAGCAGTTCCAAATCACACTGACAACCACCAGAAAAACACTAATAGAATCTAAGAAGTGTGGAAGAATAACATGCAAAAGCTGCAGTTTATCTCCACTGTTGGCACTGCATTAGTCACCAGCAATTCCTCCTGCAACATCTCTGAAGTTTCCCACACTGTGGTATATTTTCAGAACTTTCTGAATCATTGGGCCAGGAAGGAGACACTCCTGGGTACATTATCTGCCTGAAAAAAATGTCAAGTCACACTAAACAGTATTTATGACTATAAAGTACATGCTTCCCACTGGAACCCAAATGCAGTTTCAGAGGGAGAAGTGAAGAAGAGGAGGAAAGAGGGGGGAAAAAGCAAGTCCCTCAACGATAAACATAATTTAAATATGACAGCAGAGATATCTGTGTTACTATTCTGAATACAGTTCAATCCATCCCTCTGTAGCATATTTTCAGCAAATCCCATATGTACCAATTAAGCTATCTTATTTTATTGTGGTTCAGCTGATACAAACTGCAAACTGGCACTTGGGCTACATTATATCACCTCTGACCAAGCTAAGTAATAGCTCATCCCCAAACAGCTTCATTTAATTTGATTTAACGAGGGCTCAAGAAGCTCTAAAATGTCATTCAATGTAGCTAAGAGCACGAAATAAAACTTGCAGTTCTTATTTATGCTGATTTTTTTATGGCATTTGTAAATCTGCCCCACATCACGTGAAAGTAGCTTCATTATTCTCAAGGAAATCAAGTGCTCCACTAAAATGGCTTAATATGTAGACCTACAACTTCAAGAGGAAAGCAGCAGTCAAGTGGAAAGGGCACAAGGAGTTTCCACCACTGCATCACATTCCCTTGATTCACCACAGACTTGACAAATTATTTGCTGGTATTCTGCTAACAGGTAATAAAAACTGAAGAGTAAGGTGGAATTAATCACACAAGCTGCAGAAACCAACAATGGATTCACTCTGGAATTGTCAGAGAAAGCAGTCTCTGCATCAATATCTGGACAACGTTCTACAAGAGGGAGTTCTACCACCATTCCCACAAGCCTACCATTCAAATACCAATCAAGCCTATAATGAAATACCTTTAAAGAACCATCAAGTATCACTACAAACGTATCTTTGAAGCACATCATTTAATCTAACAGGAAAAAAAACCCCAACAGAATCCTTGCACTTTCTTCTTTTGAGAGAAGCAGACACACCAGTGCTGAGTCATGCTGGTTTATCAAAGTTGTTCCACATCAGACCATCTCATTTTTGGTAGGGCTTAAAGGATTTTGTGTAGGCATTGGAATTCTTCAGAGTAAATATATTGACCTGAAGTAGCTTAAATTGACACAAGTAAAGCTAAGCTGTCACACTACTGGAAAACAGAACAGGAAAGAGTCATAAACAAATTTTAACAGTAGGTCTGTGAGCCTAAAGAACAGAAATACACATATTAACAGCATGTGGACTAGTATACTTTATAGTAATAAAGACAACCTCTCCAGGCTTTTGAACTTAGCTATAAGACTCAAAGAACTTTACAGTATAGCTATAATTTCTTCAGACATTATTTAATTACTTTCCCTATATAGGTTTTCATTAACAAGCTCTTACACTTAATTATTTGGGGGGTATAGTGATGACTTCCACTAATTTTACCTCATAAGGATAAACAAAAAATAAGAAATTACAAAGATTAAATAAATAATAATAATTTTAAAACCCAAAATACTAATAACCAACAGACCAATCAGCAAGTCCAGCTCAGTGAGAGTTAGGATGACTCCATGTCTCTTTCCACAACTAATTTCCTTTGACTACGCTCCCTATTTTTCTTTCCTGCTTATGACTCACTGACCTGGATGAGTCTAGGTGCTTATAAATAAGGCTTTGCTACTCCCTGAATGCTCATTTCCTCCTTTCTAGAACTCTGCACATACAGGTACAATTTCTGCCCTATGCCCAATTATTAAGTTACAATAGAGCAATTAATTTTTTTTAGGTAATGTGACTGGGATGCTTCCCAAGTGCTGCTGCAAGCACATGCAGCAGCCAAGTGATGTAGACCTTGGTTCTGCCATTTACCAATACCAGTTACTGATGTCTCCCTGCAACATGTAGATCAGTGAGGAAAAATAGCTTGTTGGTGACATGATGAATAATAACAAGGTACACAAAGCACACTAGATCTTTTCAAACCATATTTCACAGGTCACAGCTATGGAAAACACAGTAGAACAGATAACAATATCCTAATTATTTTTGAAGGACTATCTCCCTCAACTTTCTACTTCATAACCACAAATTCTTGCACAATCTGTGTATTTTTATATTAATATAAACTATGAAAGCCAATGTTACACACAAACCTTAGCTGCACAAAACAAGGGGAGCAGCATCAGAAGTAAATGCTTCCATTGGTCAATTAGGAAACTAAACTTCAGTGATAAATTTGCACAGACAGTAGGAGTACATCCCTCATTATTTTACTCTTAGCAGCTGTCAATCCTTGTCAATGACACAGTTCACCCTTACAGAAAGGATTTCAAAACAAAGTATTCTCCTATCACAGCCTTAATAAAACAGAGATGCTACAGCTCTAGACAGATATATTGTGATTACAGAGGGATAAGAGGTGCTAAAAACAATATAAGACAGTGGCTCAGAGTGGGCAAGCAAAACTGACCCAAGCAGACAAGATTTAAGTAGTTCCAGATAATGCATTTTCTGTGTTATTAGACCAATTAACAATTCCATACTCACATATTCTTTAGCCCTATCATTAAAAGCACTCTACAGACTTCTTTAACCAGCATTATCTGCATTCTTCATCTTTTTACACCTATTATCTTACATAATTTTATTTATTTATGGTAGAACCTCTTATTCTGAACTGTGACCTAGAGTTTCATTTCACTATCATTACACTACAAGATGTTCACAGAAGAACCTGTGCTTTTTTGATGCTTATATTAAAGCACTCCCTATATAAACAGTGATATATAGTCACACTGAAAGGCTGCATTGAAAAAAAATACAACCTCTATTAATCCATAGATCAAGTACAAAAAGTACAACAGAGTAAAAATTCTTCAGCATAACATCCTACTAAAGGGTCTCTGCTCTGTACCAGAGGGAATTGTCCTGATGCCATATCAATATTTTATCTGCTTTCCTTCCTTCCCACCTCTACACACTTCTGTTTCTGAAAACATTTCAGTTCAAACTAAAATATCAACCCTTCAATACTGACCCAAACACAGTCTATTCAAAAATAGCAGCTGCTTGGTGAGCAGCAGTTCCCTGAAGTTCCTCACTGGCCAAAGACTTACTAGACACAGGTGACTGAAACTCAGCTAACTTGTAGAAAGTTTTTCCACACTTTTTTTAAAAATATTTTATTTCAAACCAATAGCTTTATTTTCCCTTTGACTGTGAAGGTTTTATCCCAGGACAAACAGCAATTATAAGTAAAGTTACATATATTTATTATTATACCACATATTACCTTTAGTATTTCCCATCCTGATTACATTCTATGTCCTAAACTGACCTCATCCTTCCCCTCTTGTTGTAGCTTTGAAGAAAAATAAGTTTTCATACTGAATTAGCCATTTCTTTTCCATACACATCCTCAACAGAGAAGCCCTGATAGATTTCTCACCCGAAATAGGTGGTGTTATTTCTACCTCCTTGCCTTGCCACCTGGCAGTTTAGTCAGCAACATGTTCACTTGATTTCTCAAGCTCAAGAATTCTCCTTAAAGCAACACAAGTAATTAAACTCTTCTCTAATTTGTAGGAGCTGATACCTACTGGCTTCTGAAATCTTAATGACTGTAAATAAACCAGGCCTTTTTAGCATGCCACAGAATATCAGAAGCATGAGACTGCACATCCCTTGCACAATGAAATATAAAAAAACCCAAGAGCTGCCTGGAAGGGTGACCCCACTATTTTGACATGACCAGAGCAGGGCAACCCTGCCTCTTCCTATCAATCAATCTTCAATTCACTTGCCCTTGTTCCACAGCAGGCCTAGACAGAAGCCAGCAGAGCCCCCTAATTTCATTTCTGCCCAAATTCTTTGCCAAATAGATACGAAAATTGGGTTTAACCCATTTCAAATCCCATAGGCTGCCATGGGAAAAAAGAAAAGCAATACATATTAGTCTACGTGGATTTTAAGTTGTAACTACAGACAGGCATCTGCTGAATAGCTAGAGGACTACATTTAAGAATATTAGAGGGGTTGAGAGCATATCATACTAATTCCCTTCATTAGCAAAAACTATTTAGTTCATGCACTGCCTAAATGTTTATGATTTCAAAATGCCCAAAATGTAATTATTTTTTATAAAGTTCAAATGTTTAGACCCTGGTTTTTTGATGGTTTTGTTTCAGGCTTTTTTTTAACTCAGGTTTTAGTGTATCTTCTCTGCTGAACCAATTATAGAATATTTCAGGGCTTTGAGTATCACAGAAATATAAATTCCGCAACAGAGACAACCCCCCCATTTTGTAGTGCCTAATGAGGTACTCAACTGAGAAATATATATAAACACAGTATATACACACACATACACAGTTCATGAACTTGAGTTTTTCTATGAAAAGAAAAAACTCTCGAGATTAATTTTCATTACTTTGCCTTTATTGGGAGGCAATACAAAAGCTATCCTAACTTCTTCTGGCCTGTTAACACCACCTCCTTTTTTCCACACACATTATGTATTCCACACTAATTAAGAAAGTTAAGCTGCACTCTGTGTAAGGCAGTATGCTTGGTTTGAGAATAGGAGCTGCACTTCATCTCCTCTCCAATCAATAATCCATAAAGCAGGGTTGAATGTGCAGGCTGGTTGCCAGTCGGTGGTAGCTGAGATCTCATCTTTTCTAAGCCTTTTCTTTCATGATTCAATCAGCTCTGCCCAAAGGAAACATTTCAAATTAATAAAACAAAACCCCGTGTCTTTTCTTACTCTAGATTGTCATTTATTCCCCCGCAGACCAACATTTTTCACACGTAGCAAATCCAGATTTTAATGAAGCCTGGAAAAAAAACCTGTATCAAGATGGGTGTTGTCCAGACTTCTGCCAGACACGAGCAGCTTGGATGAAATTTTAGGTTTTGGTTTCAAACCTCCACAGATTTAGTAGCCTGATGTATTTGCAAACTTTCAACTTCACAGGTATTCCTTAGGTATACAATGAAAATATAAAGATTGCTGTACAGAGAATTCTTTACATTAGAATTGCTTTTTATGTATTTTAAGTTACCACCATAGAGGTAAATTTTTCTTTTAATGCATCACTTCAGCGTGCTTGACTTTTAAACCTTGCTCTACCTGAAGCTATTACAGTTGGATTTAATTAAACACTGTCTAGAGAAACCTTTTCCAATGACCTCAGAATTGCAAGGCAGGTGTGAAGCAGTATTCCTTTTTTTAATAAAGCCAGTAGAAAAACCACAAAAAGCAGTAGACTGTTACCATAATGAAGATGCCTACAGCCAAGAACAGATGAGTACAAGCTATTCATCTGGCAGATTATCTAATATCAAGCATATCATATTTTGTTTCAAATAAATTAGTTAATTCTTCTTGTGCTTATTTTATTTTCTATCACTCAACTGAGTGACAAGTGAACTCTGAGTGAAGAGACTTCAATTATGGACATGTTGCTGTGCACCTATTTTAAATTCTTCACAAATCCTTTCTTTTTTTTCCCCCCCTAGAAAGGGAGGGGAAAAATGTAAATAAATCACAGTCTTCAGTAAATAAGATACCAGGGCATATTTTTGTTGTCTCCTTTCTATTTGGTACAGATATAGCTGGAAAGAAACCAGAAAACTATACTATTGAACTATCAGGACACCATAAAGTGAGCAAGTTTGTCTCTAGCTCCTATGGGGAAATCTCTTCAATACAAGATTTCTTAGGAGCTGGAAGTGTTGCATTAGCTAATGATAGCCTGAATTGTAATTGATACTTGAGCTTTTCCATTTATGCTGAGATAAGAAAAGGAGAAACGACAGTGGGGAGCAGTCTTACAAGTCTTACTTTTAAATTTTTAATTTTAAAAAGTGCTATTTCAGCTCCAGTGACACAACTAAAGCTACCTTTGAATCTAAATTATTTGGCAGCTCCTGTGTTCTGGTAAACATTACATCTGCAAAAGAAAAGATTACTTTCAGTGTTAGAGATTCCCTCAGAGCAGTTCAGCTGATAGTATTGCCATTGAAAAGCTGGTTTTCTGAAGGATTTTTGCTTTTGATTTTACCTACACACTCCAGCTCAGTATGTTACACAGAAAAGGGGCTTCCAGATTTATCATCCATTGTAATAAGACATGCACCAAGTAGACTGTTTCTCTGAACTTCTGCCATGAGTGATTTATTTTGTTGGGTTTTTTTGGTGTTTTTTTTTTTCTGTTTCCTCCCTCCCCTTCAGTCACAGCCTCAAACATGGTATTCTGAAAAGAAGACTTTCAGCACCATCACTTTGCACTCTCAATAACTGTCTCTTCCTACAGAAGTTTAGACTCAAATCTAATCAAATGAGGGACACAGAGAATGTAATATATTTAGAGGGCAGCATCTCCAACCATAGCAAGGCAGATGACCCCAAAAATGGCACTAACAAATACACTTTTAAATGAGGCCAATTCCTGCTGTAATGGTTAAAAAGAGAGAGCCAATATTTATTCTACAAGGAAAAAGGCAAAAGATAATTTTCCATTAGAATAAATTATATTAAATTTATAACTATATTAATTT
>JANHGL010021833.1:0-23291 GCA_024611195.1 Ceyx melanurus | reverse complement strand
AAAAAATATATAAATATATAGGCACAGTTTCTTCTTAGTTGTCTAGTATGGAAAAATCCTATTTAACAAAAGGAAAAAAACCTTGAGGTCAAGGCCATGTTGGTTTTTTTTAACCAATAAGTGTCATTCTTACTGAAAAATAATTTAAAAACATAGGTATGAGACATTTAAGTCCTTCAAAATATTGTTTTGGTTATGATTATCTGTGATATACTGTTTATTTTTATCTCAGTTGTCAAAGTGAGACTATAGATCAATTCTCTAATACCTTGTTCTACATTCTGCTGTACTTGAGGTCACAGCCATCAGTCATCAGTGCTCTCCTTGTTCCTTGTTCATTTATGCCACAAAAAGAAGTCTCAACAGGTAGCACATTCTGTACTGCTGCAAGAGGTGAAGACTTACAGCCCAAGCATGGATTTAATAAAAGTCCCCCAAAAATAGTTGCCATATTACTTTTGTG
The DNA here is from genome assembly GCA_024611195.1 of Ceyx melanurus. Classification (NCBI taxonomy): domain Eukaryota; kingdom Metazoa; phylum Chordata; class Aves; order Coraciiformes; family Alcedinidae; genus Ceyx; species Ceyx melanurus. The sequence continues at coordinate 22,828 of JANHGL010021833.1, read as the reverse complement.
TAGTCCTCCTTAGCCCCTTTAGTGAGAAATTGATGCTATTCAAGTAACTGAAGAATACTTTTTCTTTTCCATCATCTGCCAATCACACCTTAGATTATTTTATATATATCTATATCTTCTACAGCTCTGAAAACCTGCAACTCTTAAAAACTTCCAGTTCACTTCCAAAAAGTAGGGCAGCCTACAGAAGCAGATAGAGGAATTTTTGCAGACAGGATTCTTTCCTATCTATTACTTGCATGACTTTAGAAAAGATCACAGAATACTAGGTTGAAAGGGACCTCAAGGATCATTTAGTCCAACCTGTCATTGTTAAAGTTGAAATGAGGTGGCCCAGCACCCTGTCAAGCTGAGGCTTCAAACTGTCCAATGCAGGTGAATCCAACCAATTCCCTTGGGAAATTATTCCATGCCCTTGATAAAGCAACCCAGCATCCTGGGGGCTTTCCTTGTCACTGCAGCACACTGTTCACTCAGTAAAAAAAAAAAAATCACTGCCTGTCAAGCCAGTTCCCTGTGCACACACAAGCCACTTGTATAGGTTGTAACCTGTCAGTTTCTCTAGGAGGAGGCTGTGGGGGACCATGTCAAAAGCCTTTGAGAAGTTAATAGTATAAGTAGCTCACAATTTCCCTATTACTGTTCATTGATTTTCTTATTATCACCTATATATTAAAAATTAGCCATCTACAAAGAAAAAAAAGAGACACGGCAATGTGCTTCTGCTGTATCCTGCAAATTACACTATCACTTTCAAGCAGAAAAATGCAAAGGCATTTAAGAAAGGACTTTTGTCTGGTTTTTTTAAGTTTTGGGCTTTGGGATCATGGTGGTTTCTACAGTGTAAAGCCTTACAGCAAGATTAGCATCCCTGTGACCAAACCTCTAGAACCTATCACTGGAGGGTGAATGTATCAATGACTGCAGACAACAAATATATAAGAAAAAAAAAGCCACACCAAAAAAACCCACCACAAACCAACCACCAAAAAAACCCCCTTCACACAAGACTAACTACAATAGGCTGCAAATGGAAAAATATGCAAAAATAGAGTCCATGGGAAATACAAAGCAAGACCTTGTTCAACCTGTCTGAAAAAAAAATGATCACAGGCAGTATTTCTGTGCACACCCTGTGACTCAAACTTGGACCTAATGGTAAGGATGAATAAAACAAGTACCCACCTCAAGTGTAATAAAGAAGCAAGCTCTGAATTTATGAATTCTTGATGGATTACTCAAACCTCACCAGGATGTGAGCCCATAGTCTCCCCAAACTCATGCCAGAGGGGATGTGGTTTTGCAGTGGCAGGGATGAGCAAACCCTCAAATATTTCAGTCCACCCCATACAAATACATTTTGTTTACATTTGGATAATGTAAACAAAATGTAATTTACCTCTATGAAGCACATGAGAATTTACAATTAACTGCAGAATCAAACTACAGACACTACCCCTCCCAAAAAAAAAAAAAGGCAGCCCTATATCCTTACTTGGTTGTCACAGCTTTATCCAGTGTATCTCTTGTTATGACAGCTGCAAAATCACCCCATTACTCAGCCTCTCCTCCAGGCTCAGCATCACATCTCTGTTTGCCTTTTGCACCCATCTATTCACAGTCCCTGCTACACTGGCAAACTCTGAAGATCTCTATTAGCTGTGGCACCCAGGGTTTATTTTTTCCTTCCTTGCCCCAGAATCAGGCTCCTATCAGCTCAGCACTTGACCCTTCAGTATTAGCAGCATCCTCAATATCACTCCTTTCAGCTACTGCCCTTTCCTCTCAGCTGCCTTTCATCATCAGATCCAGCTCACAGCACTAAAATCTGTCTTTATACTAGAAAAAAATCCAGATTATTCACACTCCCCTTATTATACAGCCATACATTGTTTCCCCATGGGTCTTCCCTCCTGCAACAGCCTTTGGCTAATGGGTAGTTTAAACCATTAAGTGATTAAAAGAACTGGCAACAGCACTCAATACACCCTCTCAGGACAGAGGGGAACCAATGGTATAACCTTTTCAGAGTTCTACATTTAGCAATAGAAGAAGCATAATACTTTCAAAAGGTGGAAGGTAAAATGGGAAGGATTTGAGTTGAAAACACAAGGACAACTAAAAAGGGGACTGCGGGAGGAAAGAAATATTTTAAGGAGAGCCATATTTTAAAATAACTCCAAGTGATTTCATATATTCATTAGGCAGCTGTGTAAATCTTGCCTCCTGCCACACTTCTGATGCCTCCATCAGGAAATGCCACTTTCTGTTAGTTGACACTTCCACAAAGAGAACCTGAAATTATATCAACAGCAGACAGGTCAGGGCAAACCTCTCAGTGCTCTTCCAGTTTCAACAGCTGCCTCAGGAGTAGGGCAGCAAAGACTCAAACCAAAGGTAAAAATCATTATTTCCTTTCCATGACTTTACCAAAATCTGACTGACAAAACTGGGACTTCATCCCAAGAGTTTTCCATGGTGGTCTTTTCCACTTTGGTGCCTATGAAATTAAGATCTTCACATGGATGATGCACTTGGATCCAAGACCAACATAGTGCAGATCAATTCTCTTCCAAAACATCCATACCTAAATATTTTTCCCTGCAAACATTTCATGATCCTCAGGAAAAACATATTAAATTATATATACTTGGAGGTTTATCTAAAATTTCATAGTTTACATTCTTTTTTACCGTGCTATTAAGTTTATCTTTTTTATTCTTTATATCCACTTTAATCTCATTTGCATGCTACACTCTTTTTGCCTCTAATACAACAAAACAAAAAGTTTGAAGCTCATGATATCAAGCAGCCCAGAGAAAATGTAGTTTAGTAAAGGTAAATACCTCTTAATTGCACTGATTCCTTAAGTTCAGTCCTACTGGGCAACATAAATATTTGCTGGGAATAATTTGCAGGCCATACTTGCCCTGTAGATTAAGTCTCAATGGTCATAATGAACTTTTTTGATCATAAGAAATCATGAAGCATATAGTGAACCTTAAACTTGCCCATCTGTCATATTTCACTTGTAGCTTTCATTTCTCTAAGATCTCCCTAAGAGTCACTTTCAGTTTACTTAATACTAAACAACACTTAAAAGTTAAGTGAAAGACTTTCATCATCAGGTCTTCACTCCTGCAACATCCTTTGATTATTGGGTAGTTTAAAGCATTAAGTGTGATTAAAAGAATTGGCAACAGCACTCAATAGACCCTCTCAGGACAGAGTTGCATACATTGTTTAATATATAAACAATCTGCAATTAAGAAGCAAAAGTTAGTAGATAAATTAAGTCTTCATACAGCATTTAAAAATTATACACATCATAGATTAAAAAAAAAGATGGAAAAGTCATTAAGTTAAATGGCTCTTCAACTTGCTAAGTTTGAATCAAAAGGCATAGCAGACTTCCCAGTCACCTTACTGTGTAGTAAAGGCAAATAAGGTACTGACATTTATGAAAAAAAAAAGATAAAAAAAACTGTGATGCTTTTACTTCAGTGTGGGATCACAGCTGTGCTAAGCTTGCCCATTTCTACTGAAACTCCAATTATCTAGCAAAGCTGAGATAGCTGCAAGTAGGAGCATCAATGTACACTGGCATCATGAAAAGTTTCTCTTCTTTCCATGACATACAATATTCTTACCTCTTTCCTAAACCTTGAATAAAGCCAAGAAATTTTCTTCATGCTTTTCTCTTGGAATTTACATAGGTAATTTGTACTTAGGAAGCCCTTTCGTCAAAAGCCAACTACAAAAAAAATCCTCCTAGTACTGCTGCTTTTTCAAAAGTTTTAGTTGTTATTTTTAAAAGTTGCATTTGTCAAGATACATAAAATGATTATGTAATTTCAGCTTCCATTTTTACAAAGTAAACTTCTGTTTCCTGGGATGGACTTGAATTGCTCTCATTTTGTATTTTGTCTTCTTTAGTATCCCAGGCCAGTCTTAAAAAGTGGAGCTTTCACAGCAGTCCACTGGCCCTCAAACACTCCACAGAAACATAAATGGCAACCTATTTATGGAACAGCTTTTCTAACACCAGAGAGAAGTAATTTGACTTTGGATAGAATGCAAATTTCCCACTAAAGACAGTGAAATAACTATTTGGATGATAAACCAAGACCAATAATGACCTACCACAATCTTTTCCTATTTACATTGGAAATAAAGAGGGCACTGGACACTGACCAAGCAAATGTAAAAAGAGGGTTTTTTTCTAGCAACTGGCTTCCTACAATCTATCCAACTCTTCCACCCTCTTTACCACAATTAATCACCCTGAATAACGTGGTACCTGCTGGGTTTTCCCCCTCCCTGCTCCTCAACTCTTAGGACAAACTCCTTTAATAAAAATACTCCACCCCATAAAGGTTCACAGCTGCTATTTCTCACTGCTTTTTGACTGAAGTCTCAATCTCTCCTTCAGCAGGCAGCAAACAACCAACAACCAATAAAAGCTGCTGAATTCTCTCTATATTGCAATTTATCTTTCTGTAAATCAAGCCTGTGACCATTATTTTTGATATTGTTGAGTTCCAACAAGCATGAAGGATATTTTCAGGCCATTCCTTGTGCCCATTCAATACTCTGCTTCCAAATACCTTCCCAAGGCTAAGCCATTCTCAACTCCTGCACCCCTCCATTTCCTATGATGTCAGAGATGCTTGAGTGAGTTTCATACCCTGCTGCTAAAGCACAACCCCTTGGATGGCAGTCTTCTGTAGACAGGGTTCTGTTGTTCTCCCTCCTCTTAATCAGAGATGCACAATAGAAACATTCAGCAGAGCAGGCACTGGAAGGGCAGAAATGTGATCTTCCCTGTGCAATATAAACAAAGGAGGCCTCCCTAGAAGCAGAGCAGGCAGAGTTTAAGGGATACAAAGAGGATGAGAACCAGATACAGGGGTAGAGAGTTAAGAATGTTCTGTAGGCTTTTACCTCCTCTGACATTGCTCATCTTTTTCCTCTCCAGAGCTCAGCTTTCCAGCAAAAACACAGAATGGGCTTTTCCAGGTTCATTCACAGCTCTCAGTAATTACACATATGCATTTACATTTGAGATTAATTTAATTTTGAGCTTCTTGCCAAATTTCATTTTGGGTAAACACCTTTGAGTACCTGAAGCCAAGTTTGTGTGAAGTATAATATTCCTTGCTCCTCTTTCTTTCCTGGAGTGCTTCCATGTGCTCTTACACAGCTGCTATGCTCCACTTAACTGATGACTGGTGTTTTTCACACCCATACACAATTTTCCCAAGGTCTACTGTTGCACAGTTGCACAGCCAGTTGCAGAGCTCTCACTTCCTAATCCTATGTAAAACTGAAATTTTACCAACTGCTTTTGCATTATAAGTGCATGTTTTATATCTATATTTTACAGTGATCCTAGACCAGCTAATTAAACACATACTGTTTGATATTTTATAGCAGGCACACACTGTAAACCAGAAGGAATAAAAAAATAGCTACTCAGAATTTGAAATAGGTCTCCTCAACTTATGGGATATGTTTTCTTGTTTCAGTAAAAATGTTCTTGAAAGAAAGAAAAACACACACACCATTATCAGAGCTCAATATGAAATCTCAAAAGAAGATACCAGTATTGAACAGTCATTCATTACCCTCCAGGATCTGTATGTAACTAAAAATAAAATAGGGAGTTCTGGTATTTCTGCTACTAGACAACACCAGTACCTGTAAGGTGTATAAATAGTACTTCTCTTGGTGGTTTGTTTGGGTTTGGTTTTTGTCCCCATTCTTTAATTATTCATCCCTGTAGAAAAATTTTGCTAGCCTGAAATTCTCTTGAAAATGAAGATTTCATCTCTCAAAACAGTATGCTCAAGGGATCACAAATATCCCTGGCATTCTTGGGTTTTTAAACTCATTAAGCTCCTGACAGCTGTTATCAGGGGACTTTCAATACTTAAACAACTGAACACCTAACATGTTCAAATGTTGGAATGTCACTGATGACAATGAATGGTTTTGGACCTGGAGTGCTGGAAAGCAGCCAGTTCTGGCCAAGGATTTGCTGAATTTACACTGAATTCTTGGACTGGATTCTAAATCCCTGCATTTGGATTTCAGGCTTTGGCACTGACCCATTTGTATTCTTAACAGTAATAAATTATGCAGTTAAGAATTTCATACCCATTTGAGAACAGCAACTGGCAGTGGCTTCTATACACACCAAGAGTTCTCAGAACACCATGGAACAAGTGTTTCAGTCCTGATCAGGTAAAAATGATGTAAGCACAAGTTTAGATTGCAAAATGCATTTAATAAAAACAAACTAGGCAATACTTCTGAACCTACACAAAGTTATTTCTCTTCAGGAATGAGAAAGATACCTTTACCAACTCAAATTTGCAGGAAAAACCTTCAGCAGTTGGCCCAACATAGAGGATTTATTCAGGACTCCTCTACTGAAACCTGCACTGAGCCAAACTTCAACTCAAGAACCATTGGGGAAAGTATTGTTATAATAATGAGACTTATTTTAAGTCTGTATTATAAGATGACTTCATATCAAAGTCTCAGGAAGACCCCTGACTATAGAAATAAAAAAATTAGGTAACCTACAACTCTTTATAAACATTAATACAGAAGATGCACCCAAGGCTAGATAGATCTACAGCTCTGCAGGCAGTTATCACTTTACTCAATTCCTCTACAATGCATGATCTTCACATTTACTCAGAGACCCCCCAACATCTTTAGAACACCACAAAAAGTTACAAAAACGTGCTGGAACTAAGCAGCATATTATATTACCTGAAGACTGTACCAGTTCAGAGTAATACATAAAATAATCTATAAATACACTAGCAGAAGGTATTGGTATAAAGCCACAGAATGGCTTTTCTTTGCAAAAGGAGCAGAGTACAGGAGGAAGAGGGGGAAAGGGTGGGTAACCAAACTGAGATTTGGCTGCACAGAGAGTGGGGATTTTAAGTCTCTGGTGATAAAAGTATTACATTGGAAAATGACTCAGACAAAAAGAAAGAAGTGTTTAGCCACTAAAGCAGAAAAAAACCCTAAAAGTGCTAGGAAGTGGTGACTAAGAGCACAGGTTTTTATATGGCATCTCTTAATTATTATTATGCACTGTAATTTAAATGAAGGATAAAAGCAAACTAAAAAGGATTATTAAATCCACACTAATAGAGTCCTCTGAATGGTTCTGGCCATATATTTACCAGTTACATTCATATAAATGCCACACACATTCCATCTCTAAGCACAAGGCTCTGTGGATTAAAACTTAAAGTATCCAAGAATAAGTGTCACTTCCCTTAACGCTATTGAAAGTTAAGCTTTTCAGTAGCATCTGACAATGTGGATATTCTGTAAAATTTTACACTGGATTGCTAAAAAACAGCAGTTTCCAAGATGGAGAGAGGTGATTCTGCCCCTCTACTCTGCTCAGACCTCAACTGGAGTACTGCATCCAGTTCTGGAGCTCTCAGCACAGGAGAGACATGGAGCTGATGGAGCAGGGCAAGAGGAGGCCACAAAGATGCTCAGAGGCTGAAACAGCTCTGCTGTGGGGACAGGCTGAAGGAGCTGGGGTGGTTCAGCCTGGAGAAGAGAAGGCTCCAGGGAGACCTTAGAGCACCTTCTAGTGCCTGAAGGGGCTCCAGGAAGGCTGGAGAGGGGCTGTTTCCAAGGGCCTGGAGTGAAAGGACAAAGGGTAATGGGTTTAAATTAGAGAAGAGTAGATTTAAACTGGATCTCAGGAAGAAGTGGGTGGTAGATCAGTGGAACAGGCTCCCCAGGGAGGTGGTTGAGGCCCCATCCCTGGAGCTATTGCAGGTGAGGTTGGCCAAGGCTCTGAGCAGCCTGGTCTAGTTGAGGGTGTCCCTGCTCCCTGCAGGGGGCTGCACTAGATGACCTTTGGAGGTCCCTTCTGGCCCTAACTATTCTATGATTCTACAAGTGCTATTCATAACATATCATTGATGGACTGTGATAAAGTAGTACACCACTACTACTACTTTTTCCATATAACCACATGTAGAAATTCCAGCAAATGAAATTGCTGTTTCAATTGAAATTACTAAAACCTATTTGGTGATAGCTTCTAAAATCCATTTCAGCCACTAACTTCATTGAGAGACAGCTTCTTATAACCTTTCTGCTGCTACTATCTGTGTGTTAATTATAGGAAGATGGTTAGCTTCCTTGTTTTCACTGGGAAAGGATAGAGTAGAAAAATGGTTTAACCATTATCTGCTCACTAAGATGTATTTTAAGTACCTACACCATCAATATTTACTTCTGAAATTCTACAGTAACAGAGTTTCTTTCAAACAATAGAAAAGGATTGTACTGTACAGACCAAGGTCATCAGAAACCCACCTGTATCAATTAAAATAAAAAAAATAATTTAAACTGAGCACTCACAGATAGCTGAAGTCAGACTGCAGACATCTCAGCAGTCTTAGAAGCCCAAGATTTCAGAGCTCCTTTAAACCACTGCTTATTTCTACTATACTGATGAAACTGTCCCAACCTGGAAGCCTCCTTCCTGGCTCAAATCTATTTCTGGTCTAGCTTTGCTCAGACCAAGATACTCTGTGAATTACTTGTGAGGGATAGAGAGAGCAACAGAGGAAAAATGTGAATTTTTCAATTTTCTTATGAACACAAAAATACCCTTAAGGTACTTAAGTTCAAAGGCTGACAGGTTCTATTGACTTATACACATTTTCCAACTTAATTAACGACACCACAGAGTAGCAAAGTTTTGAGTTAAACTAAGCATTAACTTGCCATATATATTGCAAATAACTATTTCACACCTCTCCTAATGCTCTCCTCTGGGAAAGGAAAAAAACCTACAAGCAGTCATTTCCAAATGTGGAATGATAGTCTCTGTGTAACGTACTGTGCTATATATCAGCTCTGTGCTTAGAGCACAGACTTCACATGAGATAAAAGAGAGCAGCATTAGAAAATAAATCCAAAACCACTGCACTGAAGAATTAAGCCAACTCTGTAACATACCAACAGACACACTGATAAAAAAAAAAGAACAGCTTAGAAATAGCCTAAAAAGACATGAATGCACCCAAGCACTTAAATTATGCAATCAACATTTTCTTTTCATTGTCTTCTCAAAGACCAGGCTACTTCTGTGATGTATATTGCTCTCATCTTGCCACTTCTTTCTTTCATTCAAGTCTTGAAAAGCTGTGTTAAATTTCCCAAGGGCTCATCAGTGAGTAAGCATGCCTGTTAACATACTTGTGTCTGCTGTAATAGCTATTTCGACAAATAAACCACATCAAGTACTTTACAAATCTACAGTTACATGAAAACACAATTATTAAAAGCTAATGCAACATATTAAATGGCTGACCACAGCTCTTGTAGTCATTTAGCTGTTAAATACTTCCTTATTGTCATCTCATCAATGGATTTGAGGTGTTTGTGGAATTTATCCTGTGAGAAACATATTTGCCCTTTCTTGCATGCTTTCCACAATCTATTACACACACTAAATGAGCATTAACAGACTTATTCTAAGAGAACAGCAAATTATAAAAAAGTCTAACTTGGTGTAAATGTTCATAAAAGATTTGATCACATTTATATATATTTATACAGTCAGACCCTAGGAATACAGCTGGACAGAGAGCAGCATTGCACAGAATTTAAAGATAAACAGATTCACTTCTAATATAGAAAGAAATCAATCTTTTCCACTATAAAGAGACAACTATCATTTATGTAATCTCGGAGACCACCTAGAATCTTTCGCTGGAGAGGTGGAAATTCAAGTGAGGAAATGAGACTACTTCATGTGAAGGTTGGAAGGAGTTAGTCTCACTGTAGTTTTTCAACTACAAAAAAAAAAGTGAAACTTAAGCAGCAAGAAATAAAAGCACAGAGGATGCTGAAAAAAATTATAGAAGAGAGTGGAATTTTACTTGAAGGCAGGTAATGAGATTCATTTTATTGTTTGGTTTTGGTTTAGTGGTTTGAGTTTTTTTTTTTAAGCTGGATAAAGATCTAGCTACTTAGCTCCTAAGTTTAGCTCCATGGCCTACTTTCTCCCCTTGTTTTCAAGTCATACCCAAAGGCCCAAGCACCTGCCCTGCCTTCAAAAAAGAAGTTTCCCTGAAGATAATACATTAGAAGCCTTTTATCAGACACACATTCCACACTGTGGACAAAAACATCGAAATCATGTCTAACTGGTGCCATAGTGAAAGTGGAATGCATGCTAAGGAGCCCTGCCAAACTAGGCCTGAACTGCATGTAGACACCATCCTTTCATCTCTTCACTGACATTTATTTTCTAATCTAATTCACTTCTTCCCAGCATTTATACTGATAACTTTTTGCATCAGGTAATGGAATTCCATTTTTACAACTTTTTAATATTCCTGTTCACAGTGATGCAATAACTACATTGAAAGCATTACAGAGAAGTTAAAGAACAAGGTAATTCTGGCAAGAAAAATTTCTGTGTAGAGATGTTGTATTCTTCTTATAAAAATATAAATTTGTGGCTGAAATTGGCAGCATATCTTTCACAATTTCTAGTTTGGATAATAGCTTTCCAAACTTGAAGCAGTTATACTATTTTCCTGAAAGAGTGCCTTTGCTTCATTTTCTTTAACATCAATCCATTTCTTTTCAAGCAAACACATACAGAGAAGCATTATGCTGTTCAGAGATTAAATGCATTTGTCTCATTAATAATGAAAGAAAATATTATTAGCTTTTTAGCACATGACAAAATTAGCATTTCCAACTATCACCTTAACCCCCTGGACTTATAAACAACACTACACAACGAGTAAATAGCCTAACACCAAGATTAGTCTTCTGCTAGTGATGTATCACAAAGTACATTTCAGGTTATATAATGCACTAGATGTTTATTCTGGCTCAGATTCTTTTACCTGTTCTCCCCTGGAACTGTAGCACTACCAGATGTGTCCATTTCAGCTTTAATTCACTTACCCTATCTCCTAGGTTTTCCAAATAGTAAAGCACCAACAAGGACTCTGGTTCTTTCCTTTCTTGGATACAGAAAAAGAGTCTAGACACCAAGAGATTTTCCTTTTAAGAGCAGAATACAACATTCACAAACGAGTATCTGGGGAGAACACATGTTGTTCAAAGAAGCCAAAAATATCACAATCAACAAGCGTATGTTTAACTGGGAACCTTCCTCCATTCTAAGAGTAACATTATTCTTTAAATCCAGTGTGGATATGAGTTTTCAAAACCTGTGGGCTTTTTTTTAATGGCAAAGGAGCAAGCATATTCAAAGTGTCTCCATCTAGATGAAGTGAATACTATACACACTGCATACTGAACTAGATGGATTCCCTTCTCATCAGTCTTCATTCCCTTCACCATGTTATTTTTCTCTTCTTATAAATTCCCCACACCCTACAGCTAAAATCTCTTTCCATCCAAAATAAAGACGTGTGTTTTTTAAATTCCTTTTATTCTCTGCTTATGTGGAAAAAAAAAAAAAGCATCTTCACTTAGCACAGCAATAGTTCTGTAGTTCTTTAAAAATAGTAACTGCCCTAATGGACTCACAAACCATGTTCCCTTCATAAGTCTAAAAAAAAAATGAGGTGAGTTTATATATATTAATGAAATAATCTGCTTATCTTGATCACTAGGTTGCTTTATATGGGCTAGGGTAAACCATTTCTTTCACAATCCTCCTCCTGGCTTATCTCCGTATTATCTGCCTTCAGATGCAGGAGGCAAAAGATCACCCCTTTGTCAAAGTTGGTAACAGAATCTGGCATAACCAAGCCTGCAAAACTGTGTGGCCTCTGAATACTACAAGAATAAAAATACTTCAGGCAGACCTTTTAAGTTGCTAAGTCAAATTCTGTATACACAAGGCTCCTTGTATAGAATGGAACATTCTAAAACTATATCCTACAGTCCTGGTAATGAATTTTCCCACTTGGGGAAAATACTAAAAACATCACAGGCCTTTCAGCTCTCTCAATGGAGCTTAAATGGTGCAGAAGCATTGACACACCATGAAAAAAATGAACTTTGCTTCTAACATAGCAATACAAACTGGCTTACAGTGAGCACTGCCACCCTTCCAAGGCCTGTCTCCATAATGGATGCACTACATCTCTCCTGATAAAAAAATATTTGCATAAACTCTTAACTCAAAGTGTCACATAACTACATAAGAGCATCAGGTTTTCACCTTCAGAAGTCTGCTTCTGAAGATAAACCAGTATCTAAATCTTTTTTATTTAGAAAAGAATGACCTATTACCTTATTTTAGCATCACATTCCTTTAATTTATTGGAAATCAGCTCGAATAAACCAAAATAAGCTGATCATGTAAAAGCAGACAACCAAGAACCAGCATACATTTAATCACAGGGGTGTAGAACCCTCTACTTTCAGTGATATTAATAAAAACACTGCTGTGATCTTCAGAAACATCATTTGCTTGGAGATTAAGTGAACTGTCATTTCCATCAGCTCTCAGAGCACATTCTTATTTAGTTACAATGTTTAGAGCCATTAATTTTAGAAGTCATGTGTATGCCATTTTTCTATAGGAGTTACACAAGGTCTGTAGGTTTTACATACTATTTAAAATCCAAAGAGCATTTTATAAACCAACAGAAACTACTGAAAACATTCACTGCTGAAAACAATCCATTCCCAGAACCTAAACTATCTGTTCCATGGAAAGGCAATTCAATCCAAGAAATACAGTTATGAAAAAGCCTGCTTTTAAATAAGGGTTCCTCTACTTCTTGCTCATAAACATTTTATACTGAATTGAAAGAATATAAATAAACACAGGACACAATTTTTAGAAGCCTATTTGTACTGCTAGAAGCTTTTCTGGAACTTTTACCTTTAACTGAAGTTGTCATTACCTTTCTCTCCCCTTTAATAAATATTTTGAAATTAAAAGCTCAGGCATTGAAGTTCTCATTTATAGGAAGAGCATCCTGAAAACAGTCTAGGCACTGAAATCCATCACCACTTGTCTCAGACTTGATCAAATAAGCAACTGTTTTAAACAACCTGTCCCAAAAACATTTCCTTCCTCCTCAAGCAGTACATGTAATAACACCTTTATCCACACTGACTTCATAGAATTGCCACCGTTATCAGCAGACTTAAAAAAAAACCAAAACAAAACAAACAAGAAACTAATTTTGGTATCATTACACTGAAATTCATCAGTACCTCGGTCAAACCCGAGACATTTTAAGACACTGAGTAGCCAAAATCACACCTTTACTCATCTGCTAGAGCCAGCTAGCCTAAGGCAGTTGGCCAGGGCCACCACGGCCAGGACACAAACACAAAACCTCTGAGCCCAACTTTAATGCTGAAGTAAGATTTGTGGCATAAAAAAAAACCAAAAAGCTCTGCTCTCTAGAAGAGCAATTGTAGGAAGTTTTTGATACATTCTACACTGGTAAGAAAAAATAAAAGCAAAGCCAGAAACTTACCAAAAAGCTGGGATGTTGTGGAGAAATACAGCAAACTGGACACAAGGAATGAGACACAGGGAGAGAACAGAAAGGCTTTCCTTTCCCTCTACTGCAGCTTTTATACTCTCAAGCCTCATCCAGCCCAGCTGTGGGGACTGGCTGCCCATGGTGGAACAGATCACTGTGTGCTCCTGCAGCTCATTTTCCTAAACAGCTTCACCTGAAGGGAATCTACTCACCCACCCTGGAAAAGCCAGAGTTCACTTGCAAAAGTGCACTCCTCAGCCAGCTAAAATGTTGAGGTGACAAAACCACATTCACTGAAGGACAGAATCAAATTAATACTTAGTATGCTAATAATCAAACAACCTCACTTGTATAACTGTTCGCTATTCAACTTTTACATATCAAATCCTTTCTGCTTGGTAAAAAAACCCCAAAACACAAAGGTTTAGGATCTGGAGCTATTACCACCTGCCACTCATGACCTTTCCTCAGTGCAACTCAGTTACCTCACAGCCTATCTCCTACCAGACTTTAAAGTTTGGATTTATTAGCACTGTCCAAACATCACCTCAGGATGGTAAGGCCAGTCTTAGAGGACTAAATAAAAATATACTGCTGCACCAAAACACTTTAATTTGTTTTTCAAAAAGTGGTAGGCTGTAGCTCATTTTATTTTATTAAAAAAATCATCATAATAAGTACCTGGATTTTAGCTGTTAATTAACAAACTTGTCAATAAGGAAATAAGTTTTTAAGAACAGTAATACCTCTTTCTGAAATCATCTAAAACTATCACTGACTCTGAAATTAAATGCCTTCTTCAGATCCTAGATACAAATTATGGTGTCGAAACAGCTGTGCTGTGCACGTGTTGATATAAGTTCCACACAGTAACCTAAACAACTGCTGAGTTTTCTTTAAAAATGATGCATAACTTAATAACAAACATGATGCCATCAACTGGAAAATAGAAAAATCAGTGGTTTTTTTTCTTACACTCCCAGAATCACATCTTATCATTCAGTTAGCAACTCCAGGATACCAGAGTTTTCCTATAGTACAGATCATCTAAGTGAACATTAATATTTTATTTTTTACTTATATCACAGAGCAGAGTAAAAGCTGCACACTTTGGACAGCATTTTCCATTTAGAAAATTTAAACTTTATTATATTCTAGGGACACATTCCAGTAAAGCAACTATTTCTGCAAATATCAGAACTGTGAAATTTTTAGCGTTATTTTCTATTAGGAACAATCTATTCTATTTCTATTAGGAACAATCTAATGATCTGTAGCACAATTCTGCTTTTCTGACTCATGAAAAAACAACACCATCACTTATGCATATACGGCAGAGTTACAGGAGAGACACAAACATTCACTCAGGTAAATTTTGTACAGCCTTAAACCAAAAACCAGATGCTCTCCCAACTGAAGACATCATTCCTTAAGCATATGCTCCACACCTCCCTAAAATAAATCACAATATCACAGTGGTGACTATAACCACATCCTGCAGACAGCAGAAAAATAATGTTAAAGGACTCAAGAGACCAAGTGTGCAGTATAGCTGAGAGCCTTATGCTATCAAAACAATGCAAACATAAAACCAGCAGGCCAGTGCTTCTGATGCTGAAGGAATCAAAAGCCTTTGTGTATAAATGTATAGGGAATAAATTATATCTAATTAAAAAAACAAAAAACTGAGAAACTTCCCACCTAACAAATCAACTTATCAAAAGTGTTTAATCAAAGCATTAAAAAATTCCCTCATGAGGAAAAATGCTTGCACCACATGTAGACAGAACCTGCAATATTTTTGACTAACTAGGCTGTTCTTGTGACTAAAAGGAAAAGGGAAATGGAGAGTTTTTTTCCTTCAGTCCTTAGAGTTCAACACTGTAGTGCTAATAGCAAATGTAAAGTGATTCAGCTTTTTAATTTAACATGTAAGAGCTAAACCATTATGTAAAAATGTAAAAGGTATTGTGAAAAATGAAAGAAATGTAACAAGAAGGAAAATACCCAGTATTTAGTTAGCATTCCCTTAGACAAAGTGGGAGAAAACTTCACTATATGTGTCTTCAGTATATAAAAAGCAATAAAAATGCAACACAGTAGACCTGCATCTAACAGTTACAGTGACAAGGCCCTCAAATTCTGTCCCATTTGCTGTGTTAGGCTATGATTGTTGATGATTGTACAATACTTGCCAACACTCTTCTGGCCTGGGGATGAGATTGAGTGGGTTTTTTCTCCACTGTATGTTAGCAGTTCTGATATGTACATTAGGTATTGAAGCTACAGCCATGCAAAGGGATTTCCAGGATTCAGGGCAGCAGCTGCACACACGTCTCTGTCCGGCAAGGTGATCCATGGAGCAGGGAACCTTTGCCAGTTCCACTTAATGTGCACTTACTGCAGATCTGAGAAACCAGCCAGTATTTACTGTTGCACATCAGCTTGGAGGAGAAGTGCCACGATAGGCTAGTATCAGCAGTCCAAGCACTCCATTTTTTATTTCCAAAAGGCGGCCTGGCAGAAGCTGTTAAGTCTTGACTGCAATGGAAACATACCTTGTATGATTTTTAAATATTATGTTTCTAATGTTGAAATCCCAGACATAATGGCCACGAGCCAAGTAAACACACCTTGCTACTATAAAAGAGCTTTTAAAAACTTAAAATGTTAACATAAGAATCACTTAAGAAAAGAAAACCCTGATTCATCTAGAACACTGTGAACAGCTAGGCCTGAGTCCAAACCATTGAAGTTATTAGGACTGCCTCCCTCTACTTCAACAGGCTTTGGATAACACTCCCTGGTTCTGTAACTCTCAAACACTCAAATACATGCAGTATATCATCTCAAAGCAAACTGAACTCAACACATTTCAGTGGCAGCACATTCATTTAAACAGAGCCATGCATACTATATATGGGAATAAAGTGTTCTCAAGATGCAAAACTGATGTATTCTCAGGCTATAAATACCATTGGGATTCAAAACGAGCCCGTCCTGTCCAACACATCTCTGATGGTCATGGAGGACAGGTATCTTCCTTGCTCCTTTTATTCATCCAGCTCTATTATTGGCAAATGTGCTCACAAACTTCAACTAAAGCTGACACAAAGTGCTCACGCTCATGAACCATGTGGTCTAATCCAGAATTTGTGTATTTAGCCCAGTGTACAGCTGGCATAAATGCCAGCCTAGGCTCGTGATCTAACAGAGGTTTGCACTCCCTTCTCAAGGCCGGGTGGCAGTCGGGGATTGTAGTCCTGTGAGAAGGAGCAGAGAGCTGGGACTTGATGATCCTTAAGAGTCACTTCCAACTTGAAAACTTCAGTGATTCCATGATTCTAAGCCTTCAACCATGTAGCATATGAACTCATGAGAGAAACCCAGCATTTTATGATAGCTTTTTAAAGTGCAGTCCCTTTCCTTTTATCACTGAAATTATAAATGGTGGCAAAAATATTTTTCAACCATTAACACCCACACATAATGCTTCAGCAATCTTTCCCTTAGAAAACCTCCACAAGCTGTACTCACTGTGTCCTTCTCAGACTTCTGACTCTTCAGTAATTTTCATCATTTTATGCACTGTGACTAGGTATGTCTAATAGAACTGAAAGGATACCCCATCCCCTAATTTGATCTAGAGTTATTTTATGTTACATCTCGCTTGGTTCTCTGAAACTGCTGCCCTACAATCTCACAGGTTGACTCAGAGATTTGCTCCTTACAGAACACCTCACTGCTGCTGTACTCCAGCCTGAGCTTGCCAAGGAATTCTTATCAGTTCAACCTGAAATCCACATAAACTTTTCTCAGTCTGAGTTGGGTTCCACAGAACAGCAGAGCCAATCTCTGAAGTAACACTGCACATTGCTCTGTATTTTTTCTGCTTGATTCTACAGATTCCTGCTGCTTTTTAGGATTTGTCCCAGGAAGGACACTATGATTCACAATCCCCTTCTTGTAATAGTACGGGACAGCCATGGACCATCATCCTGTTTTCAATTATAATCATTAGATCCTGTCCCTGCAGAGATTATATTTAGAACTAGCACTCTCTTAATTGTCACTGTTTCTACCTCTGGGGCTGTAAACTGTCCTCATTCTGCATTCAGAAATCCCACCACATCAAAACTGTATACATAGATCATTGTTATTTAAAAACTCTTCGTTCTCCATTACAGGCCTTCTATTGAGCTAAACTGGAAAAAAACCCATGAAATCTAATGGTTCCCAACCAGAATTGACAGGTTTGCAAATGTACAAGAGTTGCAAATTCTTTCTGAGCACAGATTTTCTCCTTAAATTTATGCCTTGAAAATAAGTATGATGCCACTTCAAGATACCATTTTGGTTTAGATTGCTTGGTTTACACCTTAAAACCTTGTCCATCTATTTTCTGCATGCCTAACCAATTTTAGCATGTGTTCATAAAATGTGAAATCCATTCTGAGCTCCAAAGAGCTGCAAGTGTCTTCCTTTCACAGCGTGGAAAACAGCCACACCCCCCTCTCCGTGCCAGTGCCTTTATTTGCTTGTAGAAACATCACCTTGCAGAGACCTGTTCTTCAGTCCCTGTCCATCTCTCAACTGACAACCTGTCTGCTGGGATGCTCACTTCCATGCAGCCCACCTGAGAGCCATGAGACAGGAAAAATCCAGTGCCTTCAGCCAGCCTGGGCACATGACTGGTGCACGGAACACGTTACAGTCCCTGCTAATCCCTCCAGCCTCCTGGATCTTCACGTGCTTCTGCTCAGTGCATCTTCCAGAGGGTCAAGGTAATGTTTTCCATACAGATTTAAATGAAGGGATATCTTGTGTAACATGTCCACGCACACCTGCTAATGTAATCTTTTTTTTTTCCCACTATACAATGCCTTGAGTTTGTTTTTTTACATTTTATTTGAAGAGGACATTTATGCAGCCACTGCTAGAAAATCAACAAACCTAGCTCCGTGAGAGCCAGTTTGCTAGAAATGCTTCTTCTTTTAGAAAAAATTAGTTTTTTTTTTCCACTTAAAAAAAATCTCCTCAGGCCTTAGAGGTCTGGGTGAGAATTCTTAACTTTTCAAAAATGACTTGTGCAAATATTGTACTTCCAGTAAAAATTGAATTTTTCTGTTCAAACAAATGACAATGCTTCTCTGTTTCTACTAGCATTGCATACTTTATTAAACTTCCAAAACATGTAGACCAATATCATAGAAGATTATTCTGCTTTGTAACTCCAAGCTAACAACTGCTATCTATAATCATAATGTAATTTCATTTTATATGTATACGAGTCCTACACTATGGGGAAGAAAAACTCTTCAAAACACTCAAATCATTCCAACAGGAGCACAATATTAAAAGACATTCTACCTGCTAGAGACCTGAAGGCAAAAGGTACATAAGGGCCACCACTCTTTGGGGAACCAAAGAGTCCGGTATTACATTCTCTGAAAGGGTACAAATTTCACTTCATTCTGCATTGGCCACATTCAGGAGCTGAATATGTTCCAAACTTGTTCTCTCTCATTCCACTGCTTCTTCTTGTTTAGAAGTTTGTTTAAAGTAATATCAGAGTATGATTCCATCAGATGTCAGTAGAAAGTGTGAGAAAAGGCAGTAGCAGATCTATGTAATCAAAAGAACTACAGATGCATTTAGCCACTACGTGTACTGTGAGAAAAAAAAGAGACCAAAAAAACCCAAACACTAGTGAAAAAAAACCAAACATTAGTGAAACTTTATGTTGCAAAGTGTTACACTGTTTAAATCATGTTTTTCAATTCAGTGAGACGAGGAAAAAAACAAACCAACCTAAATCCAAACACAGCCACTTAAAACTGTTACATCCCAAAATTAGTTGACAAACACTGACAAATCTGAGGAATACAGGGATGGCCTTGGAAAATAGCAGGGGAAAACACGAAACTGCTGCAGTTCCGTACAATAACATCTATAGACACGAGTGTAAGCCCAGTAACTCTGAATTATTCACACATACATGTGAATTATTCACTAAGAAGTCACGGAAAGTAGACATAACAAAGATTTCTTTTAGCTCACTCCCTGGGACCACTCTTTATGTAGATGGTGAGACCATGTTGGATAACAGAACTCTGCTACAACCTGTGGAGCTGCAGGAGAGGCAGTACAGGGAAGGGAAGGTTGTAACAGGCAGAAAACTTCTTCAGCCCTGCAGTAGGAGGAGCTGCTTCTTGCAAAATTGCTTTTGCTAGCAGGTCCCATAGTTGGCAGGGCACATACACACATGCAGTCACATCTTTCCCTGGAAGCCTGTCCCAAGTTACTGTGCAGCACAAAGCACGTGTTTGATGCCAGAAAAGTTGAGAGGCTTCCAGCTGTGACTTTAGTTATCCTTTATACCCTAAATATTGGAAAAGTGTTTTGCAATAACTACCTTTTCCTTACACATACACATCATTCCCTCCAATTCCTCGGTTTAGCCAATGGATCAGGTAGGAGCAGCCCTTGAAAGTTCTTCTTCACCAGAGACTTGAAAACCCTTACAAGTGGAACAAATACAATCTAAAAAGAGACTTACATCTCCCGCTACCTGCAGAGTCTTTTATCTTCCTGCCTCAGGGAATGCTATTCATGGACACAGCTACTTCAGGTCTCAAATATGAAATAAACTCAACTCTTAAGACATGACATAGCAGTATGTCAAATTCTTCACACTGGATGTCTTGGAACCTCTCAATGAGACCTGTTATTTGGTGAACTGATACATTTAGCCCAAGAGAGTTTGAGAGACAATTTGGATATGACATATATAAATAAAACCTGTTTTAACTATGTCCCAACAACGGATTATCAGAGCAACAACACCCACCAAGACACTATGCACAAGAAGTCTCTAAGTTTTCATCCTCTTAAGCAAAGAAGCACTCAGTGATAACCTGTAGGATTTTCTTTTTCATCAAGATCCTGATAGCCCTTTCAGATTTCCCTCATAATGTGGAGAATACAATGCTATAGACAGAGAAGAAAATGAAGGTAAATCTCCACCACCCACCCTTTCTTGAAAATCACCTATTACTGCTGTAGGAAAATGTATTTTACAAGATATACTTATCTTGTATATACAAATTACGTATAATAACATATAATTGTATATTATCTTGTATTACACTAATTAATTTGAGGTTTGTCATCACACCTAGCTAACATCTCTAGGAAAGTTCAGGTCTGGTTTTGCATGAAATCAAAAAAATGCCAACAGAGAAGTGATACTGCCTGGTAGATTTCCTGAAGCCTAAGATTAAAAGCTTTTCTTTATTCCTTATCTCCAGCAATCACTTCTTCCATAGACAGGCCAACAACTTCACTGTAACTGTTCTACTTCCATCAGGAACGTGGAGGTTCATTTACACAAACCCAAGCTGGATGCCCACCTCACAAAACTCAAATATACAAACAAACAAGTTCTCACACTCTTAACTTTGGTTCTTGTTTCCCCAAAGTGTTAGATCCTTCAGACAGTTGGGTTATGAGCTGGATCAAGTGTGTTCAAGGGGAGGGGATGGGAGAAAGGGGAAGACAGCTCACTGTACGTCAAAGCAAGCCAGCAACCTAGCAACCATATATTAAAAGGTGTGTGTGTTTTTGTGGGTGTCTCTGTGCCAGGAATAACTGAAGCAGATATTATTCCATTTGTAATTCAAAAAATGTGAAAAGGGAAGGGGAGAAACTCCAGCTGCTGGTCTATTTTGGGGTCTGTCAAAATCCACTTTCACAAATACAGTCTTAACACTTTCTATCCCATTTGTCTTAAACAAAAATGAAAACACAGACCTGAGCAAGTTTGGAGCTTTGGTTTGAAAAGCTTCCCTCGAACCAGGAGAGAACCTCACTTCACATACCACACTTCCTTCCAGCTGATAATATGCAAAAATCAAAGGGGCAGAGAGGTTGCCTCCAAGATTTTGCACTTTAGGAACACATTAGATCAGCATTATTTTAACCTGTAAGTGCACTAAATACTTCTAGATATCTACATTTCATTCAGCAAACGGAAGCATCAAAGATTCTCAGGGAGGGAGAAAAAAGTCTCTCATTCTACAAGAGAACTGAAACTTTAGATCAGCAAATACACACTCCCACCCCACCAACATATGAAGTCCTGGGGTGCATATCAACTTCTGAACCACCGTGCCAGCATGTGCCTCATGTCAGCCAACAGCAAGTGTAACTTTCAAGCCACCAGATGAAAACGGAGTTTGTCCTTATGTGGGATGGGACGGAGAGAGGTAAAAAGGGGGGCGCATCTAAGGACAGCACTCAACACCTCACCCTTCCAGCCACGCTCCCCACATCGCGGCTCCCTACGGCCCGTGGTGACCCCACCACGACAGCAGACAGCACACCGCCATCCAACAGCCTTCCAGCATCTCCTGCAGTGCCACCTCACCCAGATGTCCTGGTCTACGAGGCTGGGCTTCCACTCCACCACCACCACCACCGTCGCCACCGCACCAAACCAGCACCGGCACCGGGGGGGGGGGGAAGGAGAGGGGGAGTTACCTTGTTTTTGACCCCGCAGTGGCAGCAGACAGTCCACAGGTACTTGAGGGTCCTCCACAGCAGGATGATAAACAGTCCCCCAAAGAAAGTGACCATGGATGAAGCGAGGAAAGCCCACCACATGCGCTGTCCGCGGCTATCGCAGGGCACCTCCATGGTCACCGGGATGATGAGCGCATCCATCTTGGGCACATTGACGGGGGAGGAGGACGAGTCTGTGTTGAGATTGTTGGCGTTGATATTGTTACTCATTCTAACGCTGCCGCCGCTGCCATTTGCCATAGCTAACAGCGAGCCGGGCGCGCAGGGGCTTCCGAGAGCTCCTCCCGCCGCCAGCGCCCCCCAAAAAACCCATCACCAGCCATATTGCTGCTGCCGCCGCCGCTCAGCGGAACAAGAAAAATGATAATAATGGAAATAAAAAAACCCAAATCAAAACACACCAAAAAAACCCCCAAAACGAAAACAAAACAAAACCCAAACGAAAAAACAAACAAACAGATTAAGAAAAGAGACCGCACAATCCCCGGGTCCCTCTCGGGAGCCGGCAGGCCGGTGAATTCCGAGCGTCCTCCTTGTACGGCGAAAAAGAATATTAAAAGAAAAAATAAAAATAATCATAAAAAGGTAGTCTCCTCCTCAGATTCCCACCCCTTCCTTCACCCGATTACACAGCCCCCCCCCCCCCCCCCCCCCCCCCAAAAAAAAACCACCAACCCCCCCCCCCCCCACAGCCCCCCGCGGCGGCCCCCCCCCAACCCACCCCCCCCCCCCCCCCGCCCCCG
>JANHGL010021832.1:13700-74191 GCA_024611195.1 Ceyx melanurus | reverse complement strand
GTGATCCTGCTCAGGCAGGGGGGTTGGACTAGATGATCTTCTAGGTCCCTTCCAACCCCTAACATTCTGTGATTCCATCATTTTTAGAGGGCATCTAGTCTTAAGATCATGTTTTCTGTTTCTTTGTCACATGGGAGCATGTTTTCTTAAAGATAAAAATTTTTTCACCTAGCTGTTTCCCATGGGCTGAACCTTCACATGCAAAGCCAGCCATGCTGTGTTTGGATACATTTACCCACCCATCTCATGCAGTTCACTGCCTAAATACAACAGGGTAGATGAAAGTTGGAAATGGAAAGAGATTTGCTTGAAGTCATGCAATACCAAATGATTCTAGGATCTCATTTTGGGCTTTAGGAACTGCTGTAGCCATGGGTTACTCTCTGTTTTTATTTTGAAAAAGGTACATGAAGATGGTTCTGCTAAAATGACTCAAATTCACCCTGATTTAAAGCTCTAGATATAATTCTGCCATGTTGAAACAGCAGAAAGATGAGAGACATCTCCATGCTGTTCCTCAGCCCAGTTTCTTTCCTCTCTTGTTGCCTCCAGGAATGAGTGCTTAGTCTGCTTTTATGGTCCATTTCTCCAGCTCAGCTCCACACCAGTACAAATGGATCTTCAGGTATCTCTCTGTCCCTGCAGCCCAGAACAGCATCAATCCAAATAGCCCTTGTATACTACTGCTGCAGAGACCCTAACAGGTCTGGGGACCATAAAACATCTCCTAGCTTAGTTCTTCCAGGGCTGACCTTCTGTTCCCAGAAGACACTAGCATAGTTCCTTGTTTCTCAACATTACATCATGCCTGGTTTGGCGTGTTAAAATCCAGACAACTCCTAAGCCAAAGTAAAGAAATCTGAGTCACGCTGGGTTTCTCCAGAGTAAATTCTAATAGACATATATCAGGAAAATGATGTTAAGGAGTGAATGAGAATGACATAAACTGGATAAGCAAGAGCTAGTGTTGGAGTTTTGCCCCATGATGTCTGTGTCCCTCCCTGAGATCTTGTTTCCCTTCCTCCTGTTATGCAATCCCAGGAAAGAGGGTTTGTCATGCACCAAACTGTTGCACAAAGCCACACAGCCACGTGTGTGCCTTGCAATCCCAGCTCTCTGATCTTTCCCCCCACATGTCCCACTCCCAGGGTATTCCTGCACAGGAAGGAGCTTTCCCTTTCTGATGTGCAAGGGTTTGCTCATGAACTCTCCCCTTTGCAGTTGAGATAGAGCAGATGCCTTAGGAACTTGTCCAAGCTCAGTTGCATTTGATAGGATTTCTCAGAAGGAAGCACCAGCAGCAGCCAACATAATTACTAGTGGAAGAGTTTAGTTATCACAAGAAGTTAAAAAAAACTCCCCTACACTAGGAGCAAACAACCACCACCTGTTCCTGCTGGGAAAATATGAAAGAGATGGGTCTATCTATCTACTCTGGGAATGTTTCCCATCCTTGTGGGAGTCCTGTAGAAAGTCAGAACTAGAAGTAGGTATTTTTTTTTTACTCTGTAACAAGTCAGGCTTAATAAAAACCCCACCTGCAGCTGTGCCTGTGGAATTCAGGGGATCTTGACCATCTTGGAAACACATTGCACACTAGTGGATACAGCCTTGGTCAAAAACACAGGTTGTTCTGCAGGTCCATCCCTGCCCTTTGTCCCCAGACCATGTCTTATGAAGTCCACTCATCAGTGGTTCACTGCAGTCAACTCACTGGGCCTGTGATGACCAGTGGACTTGCATGGAAAACTGTGTCACATCTTTGCTCAATGCGTTTATTGTATCTTCTTGATTGAGGGACAGTCAGAAAAATCTACACAAAAATATTTGGGAAAGGAAGCAGAACCCAGATCCTCCTGGTGGAAGCCCCACAGCTGTTGACAAAGGTCAGGGTTCCTCTTGCTCATTCTTCCTGCTGCGCCACATGAGTTTTGATCTTTTTAGTTCCTGGTGACCCAGCTTGAGCAAGAGGAACAGAGGAGAGCTCCTTCTTCACTATTTATCCCCTTTCTCTGATAACCCCCTCACTCAAATTTCTGTATATCCTGGTGTATTTGACACTGTTTTGGCTAGTGGGTTCTATAGGTTTTGTCTCCCTTGGACTGAGTAGGCCTTCTTTACTGCATTTTTACCACAATTCAGCAGCAGGAAAGGAAGACAGCTCCCTCCCTTTGATGTTCAGTAGTCTGACTCACAGAATACTGAAGAATCCTAGAATGTTTTGGATTGGGAGGGGCCTTTCAAGGTCATCTAGTCTTCTCACCCTTTTCAGTGAACAGGCACATCCTCAACTAGAGCAGGTTTCTAAGAGCCCTGATCTTGAATGTTTCCAGGGATAGGGCATCTGCCACCTCTCTGCACAATTATGCAGGAGCACTGAGTCTCCTATGGGATCACCTAGATCCCACCGACCGAGGGAGAAAAGTAAAGGTCTCAATCAAGTCCACTGAATCACACCTAGATTCCTTCTCTCCATGGACAGTAGAGGAGGGTGGGGTACTTATGATAGTTTTATCACCATACTGTGGCCAAGCAACAGGTACTGTGGAGCCTAAATAGCCTGCCCAAGGGGAGGATGGGCTTTGTCTATCTTGCTTTATTAGATAGAGTGTGTGTGGTTGTTTCACAGCAAGCGTGTGGTTGTTTCACAGCAAGCTGCTCATTGGACTGTTTGTTTCCTTTCTATATATGTTGAGTCTCTCATTGCAAATATTGACTTCTCTTTGACCTCAGTCAATATTTAAATCTTGAGTTAATAAGCATTTAGATTTACTTGGGTGAAATTGATATGTCCTAAGCTCTTTCAGCTATTATTCTTGGTGAAGCCCCGGGTCAAATAGCTTCAAGATCCAGTTCTGCAATGGTGTTTGTAGATTTAGTCCATTCTGTTCATGAAAGGTCATATCCTAGAGTCATCATGACCCATAAGATCACACAAGGGAGAAGGTAAAGCACAGGGTTTTTATCTTTGTTTTCATCTTCATTTTGTTTCAACACCTTCACATTAGCATCAGCAGATCAATCTGTAGACTGTTGTGGTCTTGGCACTTTTCTAAAACTATGATGGGGTTTCCAATCAGTTTCATGTCTTTGGATGCTCTGATCCTCAGAATTTTCTTCATTTCTATTTCCTGTATAAACTGGATGGAATCATAATCCTTTTGAGAAGGTGGAAATCTTTGAAAATCAAAGCCATACTACGTGGTCTGCATTTGCCTCATCAATCTGTACTAAAAGTGTCTGTGTGGTTCATTAAGGGAGCCAAAGCCCTTCTTGTATGCTACAAGCTACTTTGGTCATGTCATCCCCAAAAAGGATACTGAAGCATGGGTTTAAGGCCTTTATCCAGACTTTCAGAGACTTGAAAATTCTCCTGAAGAACAGTCTGGAAAATAAGACTAATTTACATTGCCAAGGTGGGAATAAAGGAGGAACAAGGTAAGATCAATGTACCATGCATACAGACTACAGAAAGCTCCCAAGATGTAAACTCAAAGAATAATTTAGTCTGGAAGGGACCTCTGGAGGTATTTGGTCCAAAACTGCAAAGTTATGTCCAACTTTCATCCCAGAAAGCTATTAAACACATACTTAATATTTTACATTTGCTAAAACTCCTTTGAGTTCACTGCTGTAGAGGACTGTGAGTTTCACTAAACACCTCTGGCCTTTGTTACATGTGTGGGTACAAGTGCATTGCTGAAACAAACCCTGAAGCAACATGTGTTGTGGGAAAAAAACCCAACAAACAAACAATAGACATTATTTAGATATTTTTTTAAATGCTGTTGGCAGAGAAAGCTGTTGACACACTTCTCCTACTCCCTGAGTAATGAAGGCTGGTTACCTAGTCCCCTGCACACTTGTGTCCTGCATTCCCAGTTTGTGTCACATTTGTGTCCCAGTTCCTCTCAGTGTCTCCTACCACTCTGGTCAGGAAAGTGGCTACCTACAGTATTGCTAGTCGGGCCCTAAGCTACCAACTGGAAGATCAGGTGATTGCTGCCTCCCAGGATGAGTAAGGCATTGACTTTTTTAGTGGGCCCATTAACACAGATTAATTTGCATTTAATTCCCCTTTATTTTCTCTTTAATTCTGCTTTCCCTGGTTGCTGATATTAGTTAAATTTGTAGGAATATCATACTCCTACAGAGCAGCAAGAACCACTTTCTGAAAGTGGGATGAAACTTACTGTCCAACAGACTTAAAAATGTTGATGCTTAATAGCTAGGCAAAAGACCACACAGGCATCATTTTGTTCAGGAACCAGGCTGAGGTTCCTGAGAGAAAAATAACTCCTGTCCCAATAAAAGGCATCATTTTTTTTCCCCCCATCCTTCTGCTTTTCTCAATCTAAGCTAAAATGGTTCCAAAAGTCTTTGCCTTCTTTTAATTTGGAAGATAAAATTCACCTATGCACCGAAGCCTTGGAAGCAAGTTTTTTGCCCACAGCACAAAATCATTACTCGATGAAGTTAGATTTTGAACAGACAAATTTCAAAAGAAAACATTGACTTGAGGTGCTTTTTCTTGTCACTTGAGAAGATTAAGCAACGTATAGTGGGGAATCAAGACAACAGGACACAAAGTATTGGGAAAATCTTTCATCTGGTGGAACTGCCTGCCACAGGAAACAAGGGATGCCCTTGTTGCTGGTACTTTTAAAGTTAGATTAGGACAAGAATGAAAACACCTACTGTCTAATATACCTACTGTCTAATATCTACCTACTGTCTAATATCTAGATCATGTTTCTGGTAATCTTAATGAAAATATTCTGCCTGCAGATTGTACAGCACAGTCTTCTCCCTTATCTGTCTGCTAATCACTTTCTCCCCCCTCTGAAGCTACCTATAATGTCCATTGCTATGGTAACCAAGCATGGTATGTATCACAGACTAGATGACTTATGCATCTTTTCCTGCTTTAATAGCTCCTCTGTTTAGGCTGCAGCCTTCCCTCATTGCTGAGCTCCCCAAAGCATGTGCATATGCTGGCTTCAGGGGTTTGCATCTCCTGGCAGCTGCTGCACTCACCTGCTGAACTTCTGGTGCCACAAAGCCCAGTGGGTTGTCATTTAAACCAGCTTTGCACAGACTGTAAATTTGTAATGCATTCCTCTGTGGTTTCATTACATATATTTTTAACTGCGTGGCATGAAGATATTTTGAAAGAAACAATGTTCATTTGGCTTAAAGTGTAATTACTCAATAGCTTATCATGTCTAGAGAAGCGGGAGTTATTTCACTCCTAGCTTTGTCAGGCAGGTCAGTCACTAAAGTTTAACAAATGAAGCCAATATTTTACCTCAGCAAGTGTGTACCAGTGAACATTGATCCATTGGATGTTTGTTCATGCTCCAAAATACATACCCATCAATACCTTTGTGAACCCAAGGATGGGGTCATAATGAAACCAGCAGACAGTTGTCAGCAATGCTTAGGAGATTTATATAATCTTACAAGGAATTAGCAGTAAAGAAAGCTTGAGATTTAATGGTAAAAGCAGATGTTCTTCTCCATCACAGAATGATATGTGGGGAGGTGTTAGTTGTTAACATAGTCTGTCTCTACCCTTGGAGTCCCTCAGCAACAACTAGATTTTATTTCTATTGACAGAAATAAAAGCACCAGAAGTCTTCTCTGGGATGATAGCTGGATTAGTGCTATCTCTTGATGGTGCCTTCTGCAAAGCACTTACAACTCAGCAGGGACAGGTCCACACAGCTTTAGATGGGATGAGGACACAGAGAGAGGAAAAGGTATGTATTGAAGTCCATGACATTGACCTGACTTCAACACCCCCTTTGGCCAGGGTGACCTGGAGTTCAGCAGTAAGAGGCCAGTTCCCTAATGCTGTGCAGCAAACAAAGGTCCTCTCGTTTCACCTCCTGAGCACAGATCTTGGTGTGATTCCTTCCTTTTATTCACCTTCTCTCACTCAAGAAGTAAACATTAAAGTTGAAGGAGTGAATCTTGATTGGTTTTGCCTTGCTGAATGAAGATAGTTACAAAATCACAGAATGATGGAATCACAGAATGGTATGGCTTTGAAGTGACCTCTGGAGATCACCTAGTCCAACACCCCTGCTAAAGCAGGGTCACCCAGAGCAGTCTGCACAGGATTGTGTCCAGCAGAGTTTTGAAAATCTCCAGAGAAGGAGACTCCGCAATGTCTCTGGGCAACCTGATCCAGGGCTCTGGCACCCTCACTGGAAAAAAGTATTTCCTGAGTTTAAGAGGATCTTCCTGTGTTCCAGTTTGTACCTGTTACCCCTTGTCCTATCACTGGGCACCACTGAAAAGAGTCTGACCTCATCCTCTGGACCCTGCTTTTAGATATTGATCAGCACTGAGAAGATCCCCTCTCAGGCTTCTCTTCTCCAAGCTAAATAATCTCAGGTGTATCAGCTTGTTCCTTGTCATAAAGATGTTCCAGTCCCCTCAGCATCTTTATAACCCTCTACTGGACTCTCACCAGTAGTTCTTTATCTCTCTTGAAGTGGAGAGCCCAGAACTGAACACAGTACTCCAGATGAGGCCTCAGTAGGACAGAGCAGAGAGGGAAGAAAACCTTGCTCGACCTGCTGTTCACACTCTTCTTCATGCACCCAAAGTTGTTCTACCTAAATGCAGGGGGCTGTAAACACCCATGATGAAAGAGAGCTAGTTAAGATGAAAGTTACCTCTGGAATGTGAATAACTGATGAAGAAGGAATGTATTATAGTGGGAAATGCAGCATTTTCTGCCTCAGTTTGTGAGCTAGCAAGGCATAGATATAATGGCACAGAAGGCTTTGCTAATTCTTTGAGGAATATCGTATTTCATGGCCAAAATTGTATCTATTTGGCGGGTTTCATCTCCTTCCTTTAACTACTTTTACTCTTATCCTGCCCTCCTGCCTGCAGCAAAGCTCCTCAGGAGTTCACTTCTCACACAAATCCCAAACCTTGAGCCTGGTTGTTTCCTCTGAAGCACACTGATAACTCAGAGCGCACCAAGGAGCTACGCAGAAAAGAGTGGGCTCCATGGGAGACAAAAGCTGCATTTTAATTATGGGAGTGTTGAAGGTGCCCAAGTTATCCTGAGATAAAAAGGTAAGAAAGATAAGGCAGCTCTGCTTTACTGGGAGGCACATTTGCATGAATCAACACTGTGCTTAGATGTATAAACACCTCAAGTGCCTCTTTGTAGAGCTGGTGGGGCTTGTGCGTATTATTTCTCTTAAGGTAAGAACATGTTTGTGTGTGCAATGAGGCTATATTTCCAATTGAGCTGTCTCAGCAGATTCTCTTTGTCCCTGAATGATACAAAGATTTTCTGCTATCTCTGCCTATATCCTCCTCTCACGGAGTGTTTTGATGAGGCTGATGGAATTTTGTGTCCACATTATTGATGGATGAACGAGTGCATAGTAGAAACCTTGGCTTCCTAGGGGAAGACTGCTTTTTCCAAGCCCAAGGAAATGGAATCACCCTCAAGAACCTCTATTGGCCAACAGTACACAGAGCAAAAACCTAGTGTAATGGAAAGACAGGCTAAACACATAGCTATCTAAGGGCAAGAAGAAACTCTAACTTGTGTGGTGAGACCATCCTAGTAGCAGAGGTATTGCTAGTAGGTTCTTGATTTCTCTGTTTTGTCTTTTCAACAGTGTGATGAGGTTGAAAGGCTTCCTGGAGGCCCATTTTCTGATCATTCCCTGACTGTAAATTTACATTCCCCCCCCCCCCCCTTATTTTTAATGGAGATAGCCCTTGCTATCATAAGAGGCAGCTCCCTAGTAGTCCTTGCTATCATAAGAGGCAGCTCCCAAGTGTAGTAGAAAATAATTCTTTCCCATTCTTCCTCCTGGTGTTGGTAAGCCATGGCTGGAACAGCCTGGGGTTTCTTCCCACCCACATGTCTTTTTATGTATCAGTAATGAGAAAAAAAATAGCTATACTGGAACTTTGCAAGCTTCATTAAGTGATAGGTGTAGCCTTGGTGCTGCAGCTCCTAGGAGAGTGTGAGTATGGGTTATCTCCTCAGGGTTCACACAGATAGTGTCCAATCAGAACGATGCATGAAAAAATATTTAAACTCAATCAGGTGGATTTTCTTGAATGCCTGGGAAGGTGTTAATGTTGCCCTTGAAGACCACACAGGTAAGCAAGTGTAACAGTGTGGATGGAGCAGAGACTTCTTAGTCTTTATATACACTGGGATTTAGTTCTCTTTCTCTGTCCACTCCCATTCAATAGCCCAGGACACTCATAGGAGCTGGAGTGCATAATCATTAGTGATTAGTGACCTCCTGACTAAGCCACACTGATCAATCTTAAATGTATTTCTTTGGTCTTCTGTCATCTCTTTGCCTGCTCTCTTGCCTCCACCATTTCTCAGCAGTTACAGTTTGTTCCTTGAGTCTCCTCTTCTCTCGACCTGAGTCCTCTCCCCCTTGCTTCTTTGTTAATCCTAACATTGTTCTACTGGGCCAAAGATATCCATGGTTCCTTCTGTTTGATACCTACTCCACTGAAGCCAGGTGATCCTGTTGCCCAGGGCAATTCTGTAGGTATCTCAGACTGATAGAGCTCCATGAAGACACCCTCTGAGTCTCTGATTTTCTATGCAATAGCATTACTGAAGGAATGAATCTTTAAAAACTCCTTCTGGAGGAAGTCCTCAGGTATGCTCATGCTGCCTGAGAAATGCAGATTAACCTTTTTGTTCTCTTCCTGCATTGTTTTCTCTCCTTAGTTGCTGTCCTTACTCTGGCACCACCCATTTCTGTGTTTATTGGAAGTTTGTATTAACAAAAGTATTTTTACTGTGGAGAAGACTGTCACCACCAATTCTGATACATCTGCCAATATACTTGGTGTCATTTGAGTAAGATAAGGATCTGAATGGTGTAACACCCGTTGTCATGAGATTAATCTCTGCCTGGGTTTTTACTACATTGTATGAGAAGATGATGAGACATTAAGAGCTGCTCTGTGTAGCCTTCTGACTTGAAGTCATCACTTGACTTTATCCCTGCTTTTACTGCTCCACACAGCAATTGTAGTTACAATGTTTTCAGTCAGAATATGCATCATTTTCTTACTTTCTATGGTGCTTCTCTCTCTCCCTCAAAAAAAAAAAAAGAAAAAAAAGAAAAGAAAAAGAAAAAGAAAAAAGCTCAAAGGCACCTTTAATCACCACCCTCACTCTTATTCTACTCATAGTCAGAGCATGAACATTTTATTTAACCCACTCCCACACTTCAGCATTATCCACCTATTGATTCCTGCATAATTTGTTTTAATCAGTCAACAATAAATTCCCTTGTGATTTACCCCACTGTCTTGTAATGTATATCTTTATAGTTTCACTAGTGACAGTAACATGTGCATTATTTTTGTCCAATCATTTAATACCTTGTCTTTTTCTTAGGCATGGGGTGATGTCTATCAGTTCTGGGACATAAGCTACTAAAAGGATGGAAGGGACTATTGCTGCTATATAGTCCTTTCTAATTCATTGTCTGACATTGGCTGAGAGTTGATGGCTTTTTTGTCTTGCAAGCTATGCTTTTGATCTTGGTCTGTTGTAATTGCATCCAGGGGCCAAATACTCTTCCCATGGCTTCACCTTCTCATTCACATTTGCTCACCAGGACTCCATTTGTTGTTCATGCACTGGCACACTGTTCCCATTGAATACATTTTTTTTTTTCCATCTCAGTTTCACACCTTGTTTTCCTGGTGCTTCTCTACACCCTGAAAAGGTTTACTTGCCTTTGGATTTTTTCCTCTGCTTTGCTTTGTGCTTTTATTTCCACTCTCCCATAAGCCTTGGCTCTGTTTGCATTTTCTCTCTGATGCTTTTGTTTTGATGTTTGTCCAGCTCCTCCTTGTTTGCTTAGGCCTCTCAATAAGTTCCCTACTGTGTTCTCTATTGCTTCCTTAAATATTTCCCATCTGGTCTCTACCAAGATTTATTTATCATTCCAGATTAATAGGCTGAAACACTCTCCAAGTATTACCTTTTCTGTGTCTCTCAAAGATGTGTCTTTTAAAATTTACAGGGTCAAATTTAGCACCAGTGTCACCCATCTTTCCCTTGGGCTTTAATGTTTTCATCATCTTTCCAATAAGTAATTCATGATTGCTGCTGCCCTTCGGCATCGCTACAGACTTTCACATCCAGCAGTGACTCTGTTGAGCCTTTTGCAGATAATCATGTGGTCTATCTGGTTTTATGAGTGACCAGCTGGTGACCCTTTGCAAATCCATGAGGGAGCCAAATGTCACCAGTGATCAAACTTTGCATCTCACAGCAACTACTCAGCTTTTCATCAGTTCAACTCCTTCCAGCCCTGTGTGTCCCAGCATATTCTTTTGTGTCTTACTGCTGATTTCATCCTCTATGTTCCCAGCTTTCCCTTTCACAACTACCTCATAAGCTGGGGCCTTGTTTCAGATGTTCTCAGGCCTTAGTTTCCTGTTGTTCACAGAATTTCTTATTCCTTTTGTACATGGAGGCAATATTACTCACCTGGGAAAAACAAACATGACACAACCAAGCACATTAGATTGAATTGCAGTCCATTAGATTGAATTGCAAAACACTTCTTGCAACAAGTTCTGGATGTAATGACTTGAGCCCATCAGGTTTAAGTGAAAGCCTTGCCATCCTTTGCAGAGCATGGGAATCAGGTCCACTTTCATATCTTGCTTTCCACAACTGAACTCTGGACTGCTTTGACTTAAAATATGAGTTTTCCTCTGCCCACATAGACTACCCAGACAAAGTGAACTTCTTTAGTAGAAGATGCAAATTTTTTTTTTCCTTAGACAAATTCATGAAATTTTATTCAGTAATATTTGATGTGACATTTCCGGGTCATTCCTATCCATCACCTAAATATGGATCTGCAAAGAGTCTGCATCCTGGAGTAGGAGCAATCTGTCTTCCTTTAGTTTTTAGGATACGCAGTAAAATGTTTATTAAAATATTATGAAGTAGAAAACACTGTGAACATAGAGGACATAAAAGGATGAGATTCAGTTTGAAATGGAAGTACCTACGTTTAGGTGTCTGCATTAGGTACATGTGATATGCATCTAAGCTCCCACAACAGTGGATAGAAATGAAGTTGCTGCCTAAATACACTATCCGGGGCTATGCGAAATGCTGCCTGGGCTTTCCTACTGGCTTAGAGCTGTCAGTCTCTTAAGGCACAGGAGTGAACAGGTCTTGTGTCATACTATCCAGCATCATGTGAATGTGTCAGATACCCGATGCCACCTCAAAAGGCACTTGATGTTTTCATTTCCACTAGCTGAGTTTCTAGTCAACACGGTCAATGTAGCTGGGACTTGGTTAAACAAACACAGGTGTGGATTTTTAGAGGCCACTGAAGCCCTTTGTAGCCCTTCAACTGTGCAGACCAAACCTCTGCTGATTGTGTGGTGCAGTCTCAAAAACTCAGGCAGATAATTAGGCTTGTTTGCCTCACCAAGTGCAAAAGGGAAGCCACCTACCCCAGGGAATGATGTAATCAGCTTAAATTAATCCTGTTTTCTGACCACCTCAAAAATTGGATTAGCAGTGGATAGTTTGCAATTTTTTAATAGTTCATTGTAGAATCCTCCCAGAAACCATGAAGCACATATCACCATTGCATTTATCTCAGTTTTGTTACTTAAACCACTGCAAAATCGTGTGAGACATGGCCAGGATGGTGGTCTTTGATACTGATTTTGTGGAGTGCAAATGAAGAAGTTCAGGGCAACTCCCAGAGAGTTTCACTGGGAATTTCCTACAAGTCATATCTGGTATCCTGCAAATAGACAGCCCTTGGTATCCCAGAATGCAGAGTTCAAAATGCACAGCAAACTAGAAAGAGAAGTGATCCCTATTGGCATTTCTGAATAACTGAATCATAGCTGAAACCACTGCATGGAGGGAAGAATTGAAATGTGATGAGCAGAGCAGTTTGGTCCAGGTTTTATTGTGTTCAGTGTACAAAAAAACAACATGCCGCTGTTGGTGACAGATCACGACATCTAAGGTGAGTCGTGCAAATGTAGATCATCTGTGATCTTTCTGTGATCATGGAGTTTGTTCCATTCTGTGAACTGTTAATGACAAATGTCTACATTGATTATATATCACCTTCCCTCCTTAATTTACAACACAGCTGGACCTAATCAGGGCTGGAATAGGACAATGAAGGACAAGCCATCTGTAACTGATATTATTTCTTAACCGTCCATAGCCAGAGTCCCAACAACGAGTCAGAGATCCCAGGACTGGAAGAAACTGGCATGATCATTTAAGTTGACCTGCTGCATCATTAAAGCAACAAAATCTTAGTCATTATGAAGTTCACCAGTACAGGGCTGACTAGCAGAGCACATCTTCTCAGGAGACCTCCACTCTTGACTCACAGCATCTTACAGGAACAGTCAATACCTAAATAGAAATATATGCTTTGTTATGAAAGAAACTTATAGATAGTTCTCAAAAATGCATAGCTCAGAATCTGTAGTTAGGAAAATCAATGAAATACAGCAAATTGCCAAAGATACTCTGCAAGACATAATGATCAGTAAAACTGTGGTCAGACCAGAAAGCTGCCAACACATGATTTCCTCTCACGGTGACTTTCTTGCTTTTTGTTTTCTGTGTGTGCCTTCAGGGATAGGTTAATCTTCTGAGTGATGTGTTGCACAGACAAGATAGAGATGCATACATTGTTTTAGACTGCAAGATGATACAGACCTGACCATGGTCTGCTTAGATTTCATTTTCCCCAAGACAAGTCTTTTCTGATGAAGCTGATCTTCTATTCCAGATAGATTCACATCTTGTGACAGTGATTTAAGCAGATACCTTTTTTTCTCCTGAGCTGCAGTTCACAGACCCTAAAACTAAACTATCCAACTGAACTATTCAGGAGACAGCTGAAGGTAGTGCTGGCATCTAGACCATTTGGCCTCCCATATTCAAAGCACTGGCCTACAGGCTTCAATATGCAGAGAATGCCTAATTAAATCACAGTGAGTGTTACTGACAGCCAAAGCATAGCTTAGCATTACTTGATGTAATGCTAAGCTATGCTGTGATGTCTGTGATGGTGAGGAGAGAAAGGTTCATTATTTCCACTGGAAGTGACTTCAGTGATATTTCCCACTTCTCCTTTCCATCAAAACACATTTAAAGTGATAAAACTTAGCACTCACAGAAGAGGTTTTTCCAAACTGCCTGCTGGCATCTGTTTGTGTGTTTCCTATTAAAACAGACCTTCAAATACAAAGACCAATTGGAAAATCCCAGTTCTCTGTAGGGATGCAGAGCAAGCAGTTTGAAGTCATACAAGGAATTTTTAAAAATTATTATTATTTTATTTTCAGGGATTGCGGGGTGGGGGGTGGAGTGCGGATTTGAGCACTTCACTCTCAGTCTCAAATCCCCTATAAATGGCCCACATTTTTATGCATTAAACCACTTGATCAACTCTTGTAGCAGTGGCAAATTCAGCCTATTCAAACTTTAGATTCTACTATTCATTAGAAACTAAAATATTTAATTATATCCTGACCTGAATCAAGAGAAGCTTGGTAAGCAGGCCAAGGGTGGTGATTCTCCTCCTCCATTCAGCTGTCATGAGATCTCACCTGGAGTACTGTGTCCAGCTCTGGAGACCTCAACATAAGATGGACATGGACCTGTTGCAAGTCCAGCGGAGGGCCATGAAGATGGTTAGAGGGCTGGAACCCCTCAGCTGTGAGGCCAGGCTGAGAGTGTTTGAGTTGTTCAGCTTGGAGAAGAGAAGCCTATGTGAAGACTTTATTGCAGCCTTCCAGTACTTAAAGGGGGCCTACAGAAAATCTGGAGAGGGACTTTTTGCAAGGATGTATAGTGATAGAACAAGAGGTAATGACTTGAAACTGAAATAGGGAACATTTATTTTAGATATAAGGAAGAAATTCTTCACTGTGAGGCAGGTGAGGCATTGACAGATTGCCCAGAGAAGTTATGTATGTCCCATCTCTAAAGGTGTTCAAGGCCAGGTTGGATGGGGCTTTGAGTAATGTGGTCTAGTGGGAGGTGTCCCTGCCCATTACGGGGGGGGTGGAAATGAATGAACTTTAAGGTCCCTTCCAAACCAAGCCATCTTTATGATTCTGTGAAATATGAAGGCACACAATAGAGATACTCTCCCCATGCTATGCTATTCCCTGTATGTCACACATCCGTCCATGTGGTGCCACCACCAGTGCAACTTGTGGAGGGTTCACAGGTGGCATAAGATGAGAGGAAGAGGCTATGGTATAAAAAAGTCTGAGAGACCAGAAGTTGATTTTCATTTGGATCAATTGCAGCCAGAATTGTTTATCTGCACGAACCACAACCCCTGCTCTAATTCCCTCCAGCCTTAGGGGTAGTGGTGGAATAAGAGAGATGGATTACATATTTAGAAGCATGATATCAGCTTTCTTATAGTCACAGATTTTAAAACTGGAGAGGCATTAAATAACACCTTTGACTTCCCTGGGTCTCAGAGATTCCACTGCTTTGATGGGAGCTTGTTACCAGCACCTAGGATGCTGTTGTGTTTCCTAACATGGAAACATGGCAAATGCATTTTAGAAATAGGCATAAAATTGCAGCAGCGACTGAACAACAGCTTTCTTTGTCTCCCAACCTTCCCCCAAGTGCTTATACAATTGAAAATGAAATTGCACCTCTGGGCTGAGCTGCAGCCGTGTTCCTCAGAGGCCCCTTCAATCCAATTGGCAAAGGATGGGGTCTGGCAAGGCTTAGTCAGCTCGTGTTTGTGAAATGCTTTGGAAATGAAAACTGCTGTGCAGCACTGAGTCATGCAGCTGTGACTGTGGAAAAGTGAAGTTTGTGGAGCTTAAGAATACATCTGGATCCCTTGTGGAGAGCAACTGGGCTCTGTGGCTTAAGTGTAGAGTTCATTTTAACAATAGCTCAGGGTCAAGAACTGAGGACCTCAGCACTCTGATCTAGAAAAAGTGAAGTCTAGGGTCTTTTTGTAGGCAGAGTAGCCTGTTAGGGACTGAAAGGCATCACACTTTGGATATCTATTCTGCTCTCTAGTACAATGGCAGAAGTGTGGCTATGCACTATGGAGGGAAGCACTACTGCTCTGGATTTATGAGAACCTTTCATAGAGAAGGGAATGAATCAGGTGAGCAAAATCAGGTATTTAACCAAGGAGAAACAAGACCAAATAATGTTACTGTGTCCAGGGCAGTTCTTATTGTCAGTCCTGGGCAGCTATATGGCCTGATTGTTGCAGGTTCCCTCCTGACCTCCTGTGCCCATTGCTGTGTTGGTGATGACTGCTATGTGATGGGTGAACAATTGGAGCAAAGGCACCATTTTCAGACTCCCTTTTCTGATGTCTCTGCTCAAGGAGTGAGAAGCCATTCAGCCATTCCAGGCTTCACAGCAAACTGTGGTAACTGGATGCTGTACATGCCTCTCTTGGATATTGCTTCCATTTCTTCTGAAGGACCTGACCCCCCATATGTTATAAGCCACTAGATTTGAATCCCATTTTAAGGGACCTAAAGATCTGATTTTCTTCAATTTATGCAGTTATCCACTTATGTTTCTTTCAGTTTTTTAGTTTTGGGGTTTTTTTTTTGAGAGAAAAAAGGGCAACTGTGGAAAAAAAAGAGTAGATTGTTAAACTCCCTTGCTTTCTCTATTTTACTTTGGTATTGTGAGAAGATCCAAGTGAACATCCATCTGTAATATCAATTTGGGTTGTTCCTTCCCTATGTCTGCAGGGAGAGGTCTCTGTTAGCCAAATGATTATTCTTGGAATAATAAAAACTTGCAGCTGGAACCAAGAGCCTGGCTGATGCAGACAATAAAACCATGGGAAGTCATACAGAAAGAAGAGATCACTTCGGCTTGCCAGGCTCAGAAATCTCCCTGTCTCTGTGGCTCCTTGGTTTCACCCCCCTGCTGATCAAACCCTTCAAAACTAACCCAGCCGCTGACATGGAATAAAAACAGAGACCATGGAAGGAAAATTCTACCTGGAATAACAGCGATTCCCCTCAGCAAGAGGGGATGGTAAGCAGCCCACAGCTTACAGCCCACATATAGTAGTTTGTGTAAGGAGGGAGGAAATGAAACAAACCAGAAAGAAACTTCCACCCTGGATGACTCTGAGGATATGGGATCTCCTAAATTTTGATGTGAATAATATGACAGCAGGTGCTGTCATAACAGAAATGCATAAAACCAACAAACTGGGATGACATCAGGATGTGTTTAAGGCTAAAACCCCCTTAACTATGGTTAAGTCCATTTCAGCAGATCCAATATGCAGTATGTGCAATCACCCGTTCTCCAAAACCTTTTTGCTCCTAAGGGTCTCAAGGGCTTTGCAAATGACAAAAAATGACACATCAACATGTACATAAAGTACAATAAAGATGTTGCCACTTAAAATCTGCTAACAACTTGTGATCTCACCATGTGCTGTCATCTCAGCTCCTCTCTAAAGCTGAGGGAAATGAGAGCTAGAGCTAATGAAACTCATGGTAGAAGATCTCATTCTGCTCTGGAGCATCAGGATTCAGCCAGCAGGCCCTGGCTGGGGTTTAGGGAATAATGGGTTAACCTAAGACCCAATTTGTCTGACTGCACTTAGGCTCTGATTTTCATAAAGAGATCAGTGAGGTGGTCTTCTCTTAAATGTAATTATGCCAAAAGTCTCAGAGTATATTCTGATCAAGATTTTGATCTAAAAGTGTTGTGAATCCTCATCATGAAAAGGTGTCCAGCTCACCAGGAATATCCTATTTTTTCAGCTGCTCTTCACCATTTTCCAGACTGACAGGGACAAGCTGTCCCTTCCCTCTTCTCACTTTTCTTGGAGTCAGATGCCCTTGGAGACTGCTTGCTGGTTAAGGGTTGTGAGCCACAGGGATGCTCACTGCTGCTCTGTGTGTCCAAGGCAGCCAGCTCCCTGCAGGGCTTGGCAGAGGAGCCAGATTTCTTGGCCTGGCCTTCAACCACAAGTTCATCTTTGCATACCAGGAGCAGTAACACTGCTCCTGGCTTTTCACAGACAGAGCTACCATTAGACACTAAATCAGGAATAAAGGAGAAACAGTCATACGTATCTTGTTTGCAAGACAAATGCAAACAAATAAGTTTTGCTTTTGAAACCACAAAATTCTGCAGAATTCCTCACATGCCCCCTAACACTCCCTGTCCTCTTCTCTTCTTACCCCCTCCTTGGCTCATCATGTGCTGCTCCTTGTCTTAATCACCTTCCCTCATCATGACTCAGAGTAAAAAAACAGGAACAAAATCACATATCCCCACCAAAGACCCAGCACCCTGTAGGCAAGTCAGATGCATACATGGTTTTTCTGGGGACATGCATGGAGAAAGCCCATATGGTCAGGGGTGATATAGATCATTCATTCCAGACTGTTTCTGCTTTGGGTCCAGAACTACCAGTGATGCAAAGCATCTCTTAAACCACTGTGTGTCAGAGAGGGCTAAAAGAGCTTTAGTTAGTTACCATCCCTCCGTACTGCATCCCAGTACCGACACCATTTGCACCAGTGTTCCCTTTCACCCTCTCCATCCTTTACTCCAGATTTAGGAAGAGGTGTGAAGATCTGAGATGGGAAGAGCTTCAGTGCCAACAGGATGTCAGAAGAGAGGAGAGGGAGATTAGATGTGATGGGAGAGTAGCTGGCAGTTCACATCCTCCCTTCAACCCTAAGTGGTGTCTAAGTGAGAAGTGGATCCAACTCCAAAACAAAGCTCCGGAGCCAAGCACCAGTCACAGACAGAGCCCCAGACACAGTCCAGCTGCCTTAGACTTGGACACCTCAGAGCCTCTTCAGCTGTATTTCCAAGCTTGGTGCAGCTCTCTGCACACACATATCAGGTCACATCTTCCCTCACTGATTCCTTCAAGTGCTATTGCTCGGTGAGAGAAAGAAAATGAAAACAGTGTTCATCTTTCCTCCCTAGACCATGACTTGACCCCTCTCATTGCAGTTTGCAATGTTCCAAACAGTGTATGTCTTTTACCTCAGCACCTCTATGTAAACTGATACCAATCCCAGCAAGCTGTTTCTCTTGTTTAAGGAACATAGTTTGCCAAACTGTAATTTGAGAAATTCAGACCAGAAAGAAATAGGAAGAGCAGTGGAAATTCTCCAGGGAACAGGATTGCAGTGAGGCATGGAAAAAACATTGCAAAGAAAGTACATAGTTCTGCTTTGCCTCTGGTATTTCACGTGTCTTGTGCTTTTCACCAGTAAATACCAACGGATGTAGCAATGATTAGACAAAATGTTAAACTACAGAGTAACCCCTTCCTTTTGATGAGCATGATTCCCCCAAATCCCATCTCAGAGTGTACCTTGTGCAGACCTGCCCTGAAATGTGGATGGAATTGGTCACAGATGGTAGGAAAACACTTACCTGATGTATGAGGGTGGGTATAAGCTAAGGTCCATTCTGTTCAGGTCTGATGATACACAGACGTTAAATCATGGAAAAAAAAGGGATCATGGAAAATACCTTTCACTGAACAGGTGCTCTGGTTGTGTGTATGGCTACCCTGGAGCTGAGAAGAGTGAATTCATGTAATAGTTGGGTGATCTCACTGCTCTCTATAGCTTACTGAGGAGGGAAAGTGGAGGGGAAGGTGCCAAGCTCTTCTCCTTGGTATCCAGAGATACACACACGTAAATGGTTCAACACTGTGTCAGGGGAGGTTTAAAATGGACATTAGGAAGCATTTCTTTACTGAGAGGATGGTCAAACACTGGAACAGGTTTCCTGGAGAGGTCTGTTGTACTCTATCAGCATCACTCTTTGGGCAGAGAAAATGGATTCATTTTTAACATATTGCTCAAGGCAAAAGAAGGAATCTCAAGAGGTAAAATTGGCCATAAGCAGCTGCAGAAGGTACCTGGAGAGATCTGGAGGAACAGCCCTTTGCATGAAACAAGAAAAGCAAGCTGCAGTCTGGGCTGTTGTTCTCAGGCCCCTGGGATAAAGTCCTTGAAGCTACAGGTAGGAAGCATGCTTGGCTTTGAATGGTTTTGGTGAGAGTGGATCAGTGTGTGACTTCCTGTTAGCACAAAGAGAGCCAGGGTGGTCTGCTAGGTGGTAGATGTGTCCTTCAACCACACCAGTTTCTTGGCTTTGGGTCTCTCCAAACCATAGCAGGCACCTCACAAAGGTGCATAGGGTGCTCTGGAGTGGTAGATGGACACTGCTTCTTCCACTGGGGTAAGAAACATGGCTCTGAAACAACAGAGAAAAGACACAATTCACACAATGGGGTAAGATTCAACTCAGTGGTTTTGGCTTGAGCAGAGAACATTTCTGTCATGCTAATAATCTTTCAGAGCTGACTTCAGCAGGCACCTCCTGGTCATATCTTGACAGGACCTTCAGCTCTGGGAAGAAGTTTTTTAGGGGAATGATCTGGGGCATTCAGCTCCATTTGCAGTCAGCAGATGGGATCCTGGGTTGCCTAATTCATGTCTGAGGTTCCTTACACTGCCTTTTTGAGCCTCTCTGCACAAAGCAAACCTGGTTATATGCAGACTGTGCTGGATGCCCTGAAAAGCATGTTAAAAATACCTCTTCTGCTACTGTCCTTTAATGATACCCTAGAAGGAGAGAGAGCTTTGCCTTCTGCTTGGATCAGAGATGTGCAGAACAGATAAGAGTCCAGGCTTAGGGTCAAGGTCAGAAAACATGGGTTTTTTTTTATAAGCCTGATGTTCTCTCTGTATTCTCCCTGCTCCCTCCTACTCTTCATAGGACAGTTCAATATTACAAATCCTGTTAATTATTCATCACAGCCTATATTTGCTTAGGTAGCAGTTCACATCATGAACTCCGCTAACCTGACCGATCTAGCCTTCCCAGGTTGTAAATTAGCAAGAGCTGAGGCAGCTCCAAGGAACAGGGGCCATGATGAACAGAAGCTTCTTACTTCCTTCTGTAAGCAGTTTAAGGATGACTTAGCAATGTTGCAAAGCATGCATGATCTTTGCTTCTTGTTTTTGCCACGGTGGTGACTGGCCGAGGGCATCACCATGTACCAGAGGAGGACCATGTACCAGGGCTAGGCTTATGTTATGGGTATCAGATGGGTGAAATCAATCACAAGTTTATATGATAATGATTAAAGAAACAACCTCAGGTCTTTCAGGTCCCTTTCTTCCATGTAGGATGATGGGTTGCATGGTTAGCTGGGACACAAGAGAAATGGAGAAGCTGCAGAAATGAGGTGATTGCAGAAGCCCTTTGGACCTTTCATACAACCCCCTCCTGTGTACCCCAGGCAGGGGATTGCAGGGACATGGGCAAGAAGGAGGCACCAGGGCTGATTAGCATGTCAATGAGATTCAGTATGGGTTTTGAAGGAGCTGTGAACTGAGCTTCAATTATCCCTGTGCTTTGCACTGGGATGTTCAACCTGATTCAACTCCACAGGAGTTAACTCTTACTTGTTCAGTTCAAAGTGGAGCAACATCACTAGTTTCCAGAGAAGCACACCAGCAGAAAGCCAACACAGACAAACTGAATTAATGTAGCTCCTGAAACAGCTGAGACTAATGCACTCAAGAGGGAAACATCTGCTTTACAGGAAGAAGGTCAAAAGCAGGCTACTAGCCAGGAAAGGAATTTGGAATCATGATAAAAATATATCTGAAATATCTGAACAAACCACAGTTAGGAGCAGAAGCAACAGCAGAGACAAGGTTGGATTGCATTCCTAGGGCAACACAGTGTGCACTAAATGCTTTGGTACAAGGTGCTCTAGACAGCACTGGTTAGACTCTTCTTGGAGGAGCCATTTGACATCCCAGAAACTTTGGTGTGATTGCTTCATAGGTGATGACAAGAGTCCTCAATTTTTTTCTGAACTTGAGGTTGGAAGATAAAGGGATCTTAGAACTGTGGGAGAGAGCATCATCTGGATCTAGTCATGGTACCAGCCTATTGGTGCTTTATTGAGAAAACCCAGGGGTGGAGGAAATAAACCTTTCTGCAAGTTAACTTGGAAGGTTGCCCAAATGCAGCTCCAGTCCACGGGCTGGATAGTACCTATGTGAAAAAT
The DNA here is from genome assembly GCA_024611195.1 of Ceyx melanurus. Classification (NCBI taxonomy): domain Eukaryota; kingdom Metazoa; phylum Chordata; class Aves; order Coraciiformes; family Alcedinidae; genus Ceyx; species Ceyx melanurus. The sequence continues at coordinate 53,054 of JANHGL010021832.1, read as the reverse complement.
CTTGGGATGCTACTGCACAAAAAAAAATGTAGTTGTGTAGTGTCTAAGACTGGTTCCACAGTTGACTCTTCTTCAAATAAATTAACGAAAAACCTGCTGAAACGTGTCTGCTGAACAACTTCACTGAATTGAATAGAGGTTATGGCCTACACCATAACAGAATAGGACAAGTATGTTGTCTGTCCTTCTGGTAGAGCTAGAAGACAAGGAAGTTCCTGCAGGTGGTGACCTCTCAATGACAAAAGGAGACAAAGAGTACTAGACAGGTGTCACTTGGGTGGCTTCAGGATGTTTGTTGGTATTTCCAGGAGGATTTTTACTTTGTCTTCCCTGGTATGCTCCTGCAAGGAGATGGGGAGAGCAGGACCATTTGGTGCAAGCAAGGTCCCTGCTGAACACCCCGAGGCTGGAATGAACTGTCTCCTTGGTCTGCCTGCAAAGCCTGTCCTGTATAGCAACAAAGAGAGTTTGTGTGCTGCTGCTTCCTTCACCATCTGTGACCCATCTGCTGTACAATACAGGCTGGGGTGGCTGAGGAACAGGAGGAAAAACTCAGAAATATGGTGCAGCATCAAGGAGAGAAGATGTTTTTTGGGCCTGCATGATCCTCCCTTTGCTTCTCTGGGGGAAGAACCCATAGGTTGCTATGCTGCAACCTTCCACAAGTAATTATCACTTCAGCTGTATCTTCTAGCTTCAGCTCCTCTTCTTCCTGTCAAACATGGAGGGATGAAGGCAGCATGGTGCTAGGCTGCCTGGCTCCTGGGATGCTCAGCATCCTTTATCGTGTTTGCTCTGCTGTTGCTTTTTCCACTGTGGAGAACTTTCCCTGAAACAGCAGCGGTGCTGGTGGTCGTGGTGGGGAATGTTTGCCTCTGCCATTTCCATGAAATGGTTACATCTATTTAAAGAGGAATGAAATAATTACAGGAGTTGTCCTACCAATTTAGTGGCTAAAATCACTGCTATAAAAACCTTTGGACCACTCAGCAGTTTGATTAGGTGGCCCAATTTTCAGTATAAAGCACTTAGCAACATACTGCAATAAGGAGAATACCTGGCAGATAAAACCCAGAGCTGAGACTGAGCATTGCTCTGCTCCCATCCTTTCTACACTTGCATGCTATCCTCTGTCCTTCATACCTGCTGATATGGCCAATCCTTTGGACTGGGACAACCTCTAACTGGGTTAAATCAGGATGAGTTACAGAGATGCCCCAGTAATAGAATAGCTGCTGAACAGGAGGAGTAACTGCTGTCCTCCTGGGACATCTAAGAGTGAACTCAGCCCCAGGGTTAGGTTACTCTGTGTAGTAACCAGACAGGTTTCATGGGTATGCCAAAAACATTGCTCTGTGCCTCCAAGATGTTCTACTTTCATTCATAAGTGACTCGCTTCTTTTTCCAGGCTTACTTAGTCTTTCAGCCTTCATCTATGGTACAGAGTCATGTTTGGGGTTTTTTGCTGAGGTGAAGTCACTGGGATAGGGACCTTCTTCCATCCCCTAACTCTACTTATAGGCAAAGGAGTTACTGTGTATTTCTGTAGCTGACAAAAATACATTTTGGAGAGGGCTTTAAACCTAATGATTCAGGTTGAGAATCAGTGTCAGTGATACTTCTCCGGAAGGCAGAGTTCCTTATGCAATGGGATTGTCCCCATCCTATGTTACTGGAAAAAGTGGTCATGGAAGGCAGCCCTGCCCTGCCAGGAAATCCCTCTAATAACATGTTCCTATGGATATTTTTGTTTTGACATAGAAAACCTATCATACAAGTGAAATGAGGAGATCTGTAAGTTTTGCTTTGTTAAGTAAGTTGGGGGATGGAGTATGCTTGTGTTGTGATGGTCAGACAGACTCCATAGTACCTGTGAGTATTATTTGAAGGTCTATCTCCTTTGTGTGCAACTGCTTTCATCACTGTGAGGAAAAGCACTCAAAGATCCATAATGTGGATTAGCCATCTTTCCTCCTTCTGGGATATATGGGAGAAGTCCAGATTTTCAAGTGCTCAGCATTTAGCACCATGACCTCTTCCAAAAATCCATCCCCTTGCTCTTGGAGGTCTCCTGGCTCCAGACTCTGCAAACACATATGTCACTGAACAGAGGAACTTAAAAAACAAAACAAAACAAAAAAAGCAAGAAGCAACAACTGCAGAAACCCAGACCCCATACAAAAAGGGGCTTTAAGGAATATAAATAAGAGTCATCCCTCCTCCCATAAACGACTATTTAGGTTCTTTGCTTTTAATTTCATTTCCTAACTGCCTCAGATGTTTTGTACGCTCTTTTGGCAGGGGGGGTTAATCCATTGCTCTCTGCCCTGATGGAACAGCCTGCTCTGGTCCTGCAGTCCCTGCCCCAGCAAAGCCCCTGTTGCCTCGAACTTTTCAGGGAAAGTTTCCTCCAACTGCCTGGCTGGGCACACTGCCAGCAAAGCCAGCCCCTCTGGGCTCATCAGAAGAGACCTTGTACTACATTTTCCACTATACTTATCAAATCTTGGCTTGCGTCCATCTAGTGTTTGTGCAGTAATTACCTCACTAGGCAAAACAGTTCCATTGCCTAATTGTCTTCACTTTCAGGAAATTGTTCCTAATAGCCAGCTAAATTTAATCTCCCCTTCCTTGCTCAATCCACTGCAGTAAACTTATGTAGCCCTTCTCCTTCCACTTACGATTCTATAAGTGAAGAGATTTTATGGTGTTATCTGCTCTTATTTTTCTAGGTCAAACATGCAAAATTACTTTCTAGGATTCGTGTGAGTCACAACCATTGTTCTTAACTCATTTTCCTTAGGCTTGTTTAAACTTCTTTCTGCAGTCCTGCAGACCACATCCAAAACTGAAGTGTGTTTGGCTCCCAAGTGCATTGAACTGACGAATCACGTTACCACAGAACAGCTTTTCTTTAAAAAAAACCAACTAGTAATGTCAAAAGAAGATTGGGTTTTTTAATACTTCACCTGAATATTGAGCCTCCAGAGTTTTTTTGGGTTTGCTTTGGGGTTTTTTTTGTTGTTTTTTTTTTTTTTCCCAGTGGCTTTCATTGGTTGATATAGTCTTAATTTTCTAAATGGAAGGTAACTGTTTGCAGATGAGCAGAAAGCTGGATCTTTAAATAAAATGTTGTATATCTGACCAGAGAAGTTGGCACTGCAAGCTTAAGGGCATAACAGCAGCAAAGAGTCATAATACAAACTGAAAGAGTAGTCCTTCCCTCCTGGTCTCCCACCAGCCTGAATTTATAATTATTTTTCATGGGATATTTTGCCTCAAAGAGTTTGTACATATCAGAGACATTTCCATGAATCTTCTCAACTTCAAGGCTTTCCCACAAGCCTTGAAAACAGCAGAAGAGAAAATAAAAAATTACTAAATGCATATTTTTGGATGTAGATCATGACAGGTGTATATTCTGGAGCTTGAGAACTAATACTAGAGAGGAGCAAAGCTGAGGTCTAAGTGAAGCGAAGATGACATCAGGTTCTTTTATTGTGTGTGCTGTGTAGAAATTTAAAAGGTGTGTGCTAGGGGAAGTTATCTGGGACATCAGGATTAATTCATATTTAATAGCCATCAAATAAAGAAAGAATGGTGCATGGGGCTTGCTGAAGAACTGCCATATGAGAAAGGGAGCACCACTGCCATTCCCTATCCTCTGAGAGAGAAGATGACCTTTCCCTGTACCTCTCTGCCACTAAGGAGGATTGCAAAAAATGCATTTGGTTTTCACAGTACCAAATAAAGACTTTCCCTCAGTGAGCCCCCTCCAGCCATTACACCACAATCCTTGGCCATGGTACTATGGCCAAGGTACACTGTGTCCATACAGGGAACACATGTTCATGTTGCTCCCTGAGTCTGCCATGGAGATTTTCTTCTGTTGTTTACTGCAACCCCATACATCTTTACGAAACTTATCTTGAATCATGTCTCCATCTTCTACTCAACAGAGGAGCAGCAGGGTCAGGGTATGGGATCAGCTGATCATCTCTGTGGGTTGGGACTGTCTGTGAGAGGTCAATTTCTGTTACCTGTCCATCCTGTCTGCTCCAGCATGTCCTCCCAAATGTGTCCTTTGCCACATCTCCATGACACAGAGTCCACATATTCACACATACAAAGACAGCTTGCTTCCTAAAAGCACTGCATAGATGCTTTACCTTCACTACGTTGATTTTTCCACCAGATCCCTTCCAAGAGGTTTCTAATTACTATTTTCTGGCTCACAGACATATGCAACTGGCCCAGCAGAGTGTCATGGTGGGAATGAGTGGGAGGAAAAAGGGTTGTTTGAGCTCAGATTACACCATCCTGGTAGAACCAGTTTCCCCAAAGAGTTGCATCCTGTTGGGCTTTTAACACCTCCGTGTTGGAACATCCCCATGTCTCTCATGTCTGTGTAATCTCCAAACCCTGTTGGGGAGGGGGATTTTCTTCTCCCTGAGAAAGTTTGTAGATGATGGGACAGCTGGGATCTCTGTGCACCTTCTCCTTTTGCTTGAGCCTGTGCAAGTCATGTCTACTTTAGCATTTCAAAGGCTGCCATGGAAGACTTAACCCTGATCCTTTTCACCAAGGACTGCTTGCAGTGTATCTAGTGTATGCTGACCTCTAAGCCAGGAGCTAAGGAGGGTTTGCACCCACCTTGTTTTACAGATTGTCTTTAGATATCAAGCATTTGGCTCAGGGATTTCACCTGTGTTTTTGTGGGACCTAGTACGATGGCTTCAATTAGTTCTGAGAACTTCCTGTAACAAAGATACTCCATATCAATAAAGAATGATAGAATGATAGCATCATAGAATGATGGAATGCTTTTGCTTGGAAGGGACATTTGGATGTCATTTTGTCAAAACCCCCTGCAGAAAGAGGAAGAATCCCCTCCCTCGCCCTGCTGCCTGCTCTGGATGTAGCCCAGGGTGCCACTGGTTTCTTCACCTATATTAACTACTGCAATCCACAATCAGTTTTTGGTCTTGACTGCTGATGGAGAAATCATTTGCCCTTGCAAGAGCAAACAATGCACATGTCATATTGAAACCAGGGGAGGCAGGAAACAGCCCCACGGTGCCCTTCTTGAACAAAACCATTTTTCAAAAGTGAAACTGGACTTTAAAACAGAGCCCTGGCTTGTGAAAAGACTGACTTAGTATGTGCTGGGATCTGCAGGGTCTCATGGAGGAAGCCAGCTCTGATAGGATTTTTTTTTTGTACAGTAGGAACTTCTGGTTAGTTTTCTGTAGTAAAAAATATTGACTACAAAACATACACACACAAAAATCCCCATGACTTTTCCCTAATGAGACAAAATTTTGTGATCAAAATTTTGGCCCTTTTAAAATCTCTTTGAAGTCAGAGGACGAGGTTTTGTAGTTGTTTTTTCTAAAGCTCTCTGTAACTGCTGACATATGCTGCACATATGGTTTCAATGTGATTAGACTTCTGATCTGTTTTTTCTCTTTTTGACTTGACAAAGTACCTACTCACCAGACACATTTCCATGAGGAAGGGACTTCTAATAAGATTCCCAGAATGAAATTCACTTCTGCAGACTCATTAAACAAATAATAAGCTCTCTTCTTGATTTCTTTTTCCTCCCTTTGAAATATGTGGGAATTTGCCCAAAGGAGGGAAGCTTTAGGTGGGACCATGCTTTTCTTCCCCAAATGCCCTCAGGAAAAAATTACTCAAGGGTAATTACATATCTTTGTGGATACACTGGGAATACACAGATCACTTAATCTAGTTAGGCAGCATTGAATCTGTGAGCATGAAGCTTACTAAATGTAGCGTGGAAAATGTCTGGAAGACCTGGTGGCAAATGAGATGTCCCTGGGTGAGATGCTGCGTCTGTCAGGGGATGAGAATGCAGCTGCATCTCCCAAAGAAGATGAATGGTCTGCTGCAGTCATGAAGATCACTGCAGACAATACAGATCCTCTCTGGGGTTTCCTCTTAAATATCACTATTATGGTTAAAGGTATGTTCAGGATAACAACAGCAGGTTGAGACCTTCAGGTCTTGAAGATCAGCAGAGATCTGCATTGATCAATAGACTTCCTTGCTTTTTTTGGCTTTTCTGAAACTCACATTATCAGAGTAAAGTTTGGCTCCAAACACATTAACAAAATAGTTGCCGTGTGAGAGCAGATTAATTCTTGACCTTGTCCTGTGTCCTAGATAACATGTAAACCCTGATGCCTTCAGGCAAAGCCGGGGAGGTGCAGGGCTTTGCTCCACTACAGAGGCAGCTACTGGCTATCAAAGCATATGCTTGTGACATTTTCACCACCTCGTTTTGTTTTTGCACACCTCTGACCTGTTAAATTCATGCAGTTCTGGAATTTCTCATTCCCCTTAGAAACACCTAATCCTTCTTTTAACCCTGCCTGTGGCAATGAATCCTCCAGGTTCATCAGACATGAGGCAAAACCAGAAGAGCTGCTGTAAAAATACTAAATACTGCCTACCTTTTCCAATACAGCCCTTATGCAGTCAAACATTCCCAAAGTAGCCCTTTTCAGGAGTCTTGTTTTGTTGTATCTGCTCTATTTAAGCACTTTTTTTTTTTTTTTTCATTTGTGAACATTGCATGTACCTGCACAGATAAAGAAGGTTGTGAACTTTCCTGACCTATTGCCTGTAGATTGTGAAGTTCACGAGATGCAAGATTAACCCCAGGCTGTGAACTTTCTGGGCTGCAGTCAGCTGATGAAAGCAGAATGCAAAATTACTGCTGCTCTCACTTTGCCAAGATAAAAGTTTAGTACTGGTAAGTCTTTAAATGCTTGCAAAACACTTATGTAATAGAAGAATGAAGGCCATGTAATTACGTAGGTAGTTGTGAGAAGAAAAAGTAGGTGCAGAGAAGTACGGAACATTTTGACTCATTTATGAAACTATAAGATAAGAAAGATCTGGCATCACACCCTTGGCTCTTGGATGAACAAATTTTGATGAAGCAAATAATGAATAAGCAAGATTTACTCTTGAGATTTCCAGTGAAAATACATCTTGCCCAATCAAACCAGTCCAACAGGCATTTTTAGACTACGATGCAAGTATGATCTAAGCTTTGCTCTCCACATACCATTTTCTGTCACTATCTCTTGGAAATAAGAACCTTTTTCATTTTATTAGCATCACCTCTACTGTAGAGGCATAAGATGGTCTAACTGGTACAAGTTCAATTATATATAAGACATTTGTTCGCAGACTTGGCTGTTCTCACTTTAGCCCTAGAGAAGCTGGTGCACCCAACATCTTGCTCACTTTCTCTATTCACTACTAAGACTCTGCTTCTATTGCAAACCTGTTTCAGCTTGGTTGGTCTGGTGTTTCATGACCTTTGTTTGCCTTGAACTGTGTTCAGACAACCTGAATTGGCTTTTGTCAATTTTCAGCCCTTGCTCTTGTGACCTCAAATGGCAAGATGCCAAGTGGGATTTAGATGAAAGTTCCCCAAAGTGTCCTACTCTGCGTGAAAAGATCAAAGAGGAAGGCTTTTAAACATGAACTGTGGGGCACTGGAGCTTGCTGGAAGAAGGGATACATGTACAAGTATCCTCTGTTAACATCTGGGTTTTGTGACCTGGCATGGGGCACATATGCTCTCACTGAAGACACCCCTGAAGAGTTTGTTTATGAAACAAATGAAATCAAAGTTCTATTTGAAATGCTGATCAGGAGTTCACATGACTCTTTGTGACACCTGACCATATCTTGCCTTGTTGACATCTGAACACATTAAACGTCATTTTATGTTAGTCACACTGAGCAACACCTCCCTCCTTACCAGAGTAAAGGTAGAGAAGCAGGGTTAGTTTGATAATAAAATGAGCTTTCTCCAAATTGAGAGTAAGTCAGTTTTATCAGCTGCTTGGCACGCACAGCAGCTGTTTCCCTTTGCTGAGAAGTATCCATTACTTTCTACTGACTACAAGCTAATAAATTGCCAGACCAATGACACGTCTGAGTATCAAACAATCATATTGCAAAGGTTGAGGTGACAAGATAGCAGCTGAAAATACAGCATTTGGCTCAAGGCTGCAGAGCTCCAAATGGTCTGAGCATGTTGGGTGTTTTCTACCAGACAGATCTGATGATAAAGTGGTGGGACAAGGACTTTGTCCTTTACAAAGTTCATGCTTGGAAGTTCTGTTTGTTTAACCATCAACTGCTGTGTCAGGAGAGTTCACAAAAAGTGTATCACCAGAGTTCAAACTGCATTAGTCTCCTTTGGAAAGCAAAAGGAAAATTCAGACCATACTTCTATATAAAGAGAAATAGTGCAATTCCTATTTGTGATGCCAATACACTAAGAGCTCTTTAACCACCACCAATGAACTTGTGAACCTACAGAGTGTCTTTTGGTGTATAATGTTTTAGTTTCTTGTAGGAAATCTAAGCCCATGCATTCATGCCTTCATGTCTTAAATCTTCCCAGCTTCCAGTTAGGGATCCTACCCTCCCTTTATGGTCAGTGGGAATCAGAATCATAGAATAATTTTGGTTGGAAAAAACCTTTAAGATCTTTGAGTCCCACCACTAAACCATGTGCATCAGGACCACATCTACACAACTTTCCAATCACTCCAGGGATGGGTACTAAACCATTTCCTTGGGCAGCCTGGGACAGACCTTGACAAACAATTTTGGGAAGAAGTTTTTCCTAACGTCCAACCTAAACCTCCCCTGGCAACACTTGAGGACATTTCCTCTTGTCTTATCACTTGTTCCCTGGGAGAAGAGATGCACCCCCACCTCACTACAGCCTCCTTTCAGGGAGTTGTCGAGACAACCTCCTTTTCTCCAGTTTAAGCAACCCCAGGTCCCTTGGCTATTACTCTCAAGACTTGTTCTCTAGACCCTTCCTCAGCTTTGTTGCACTTCTTTTGACATGCTTCAGCCTCTCAATGTTGTTCTTGGAATGAAAGGCCCAAAATGGAACCCAGTATTCAAGGTGCAGCCTCACCAGTGCTGAGTCCAGAGGGACAATAACTTCCCTAGTTCTGCTGGCCATGCTATTTATGAGTGTCCCCAAGGGCAAACCCTCATGTTCCCTTTTCTTAAGCATTGATCATACATCTGGCAGCCTGCCCATGGCATGATGAAATAGCAAGATCCCAATCTGATTTATTACCTGGGATCTGCTCATTAAAGACCTGTAGTTTCCAGAAATCCTAGTGAAAGCAAAGAGCAACTTCCATAGGCTAACAGTGAAAAAAAAATTATTTCCCCAGACCATTCAACATCTCCCTTAAAATTTGCTCACAGTGCCTTGTAGCCCAGCAGCCAAGGTTAAAGTGGATACCTTATTTCAGCCTTGCCAGATAATTATATGCTGCAAACGCAGCTAACACCATGGTCTAACATTGTTTTAATGAAATCTTCCCAGTGAGGACTTGGAGAGCTAAAAAAAGAAAAAAAAAAATAAAATTAAAAGGGACAGATATACACTATATAACTTCCCAACGAAGTTGTTAATTTTACACTGATGACAGCAAAGCCCTGAGGTGTCAGAGTGTTCTTTGCTGTCAACAGAGACTTTATTCACGGTGTTAAAATTGTGGCCTTCTTGTAGCATTCAAGGTCCCTTGGTCTTCCAATGTAGAAATGCCCTTGAGGGAAGCATTTGCTATCCCATGCTTTTGGCAGGTCAGAGGCTGGGGCCTTGAAAATTGCTGAGACACACGTCATCAAGCCTGGTGATGTCAAAGGATTCATTGTATGAGAAAGCTCTGGTTAGAGGACGATTTGTATAATCAAGCCCTAACTGACTGTGAATTGTGCTGGCCCAGGGTAGCCACATCCCTGGAATGTGAAAGAGGCACTTGTTGCAAATACATTGGGAAGAACTTGGAGCTGTATTAGGTTTTAATCCTAGGTTTTAACAGCTGCTAGGGATGGTCAGATTAAATTTATATTAAAGCATCCAGAACCTGACCATCCCTTTTCTCTCAAAAACACCCAAAACAACTAACCTGTGCTACATTCAGGAAGGAACTGACTGTGGTGATCCCTTTCTTCTCAAAATAATCTTCATTAATGACCACATAGATTTGTTCACATCCTCTGTCAGTTCCCGTCCTTCAGGTGATCAAGATAAGACACTTCCCTGGATCTGTAATGTGAAACACTATAGAAATGAAAGGAAAAGAGATCCTGGTTTCCTACATGTTCATCTCAGAGGAATTCAATAAACTATAGAAGGCTCTACCTCAACATGAGAAGGAGCTTCTTTACTGTGAGGGTGACAGAGCCTGGAACAGGCTGCCCAGAGAGGTTGTGGAGTCTTATTCTCTAGACGCTTTCAAAACCCATCTGGATGCACTCCTGTTTGACAAGCCCTAGTAGATCCTGCTTTTGGCAGGGGGATTGATCTCCAGAGGTCCTGTTCCAATCCCTAACATTCTATGATTCTATGATAGTATATCCTGCACTCAGTTCTGAGTTGAGACAAGTAAACTGTAATTGGACTAAGAAGATTTTCAGAGAAAATATCAACTTTTAATTTCCAAAAGGAAAAGGTCATATGTTCCAGGAGCTAATCTCTGTTATTTCTGTCCCTACCTTCAGGTCAGTGAACCTTTTCCTATTAGATCAGCAGACCTTTCTTGTGCATTCAAATGTCTTTCTCAAATACCATTTCTGAGGACATGTCCTTAAAAAAAAAAAGTAACCAAGATCATACAGAGATGCTGGATGGACAATATAATACCTTTGGCTCCTTAACTTCATAGCTAAGTGGCTACTCACAGAGGTTGACCAGAGTGGATTTCAACTTGAGTCTCACACCTCTGGTTTCCCAGCAAAATGTCTTTGCTGTTCCAGCATCAGTGTCCAAGGGGTCTTCCCTAACTGCTATACCTCTTTTCAAAACATTAGCTGGAAACTTGGCCTCAAGCCTACAAATGTGTGACCTTTCCTGCCATTGATTGCTGGCCTCTGAGCAAGAGATTTAATAATCCTCTACTAAAAACACAGAAAGAAGAATGTTACTGTGAGAACACTGAGGGAATCGTGGGAGCTCAGGAAGTACAGAGAGGGAAGCTCAGAGAGGAGCTTGCAGTCATGGGGAAAAATGAGCACAACAAAGCATGGCCTAGCTCCAGAGAGGTGTTGAAAAAGGATGAAAAAAACTTTTTTTTTTTTTTTTTTAATGCTAAGAACCCTCCCCATTTTATCAATGTTGGTTAAAACAAATTTACTTCTTTAGAAACAGGAATCTTACACATGCACAGCCTCTTCATGCCTTGAAATAGAGAGCTCCTTTGACGTATGCCTGCTGGCAATCAGCTCTTTCATTCCATATGAATGACTCTTATTTCCCTTCCTTTTCCTCAGCCTCACTTGTACTGTCACATCACGCACAATATTTAACCCAGCTGACCTCCTTTTGATACATCTATTTCCCATATTTAGAAAACATTTCCCATTTGTTCCAAGAGGCCAGAGGGCCTTGACTTGTATTGCTTTTACATCCAGCCTGGGGAAGGGGAAATTGGGGGTGCAGGGAAGTGCTACCCCAGAACAGCAGTGTTGACACAACTGTCCCTGCACGGCATATAGTAAAACGCTATGGTCAGCGTAATGTTGGGCTGATTCAGTCTGAGTGGTTGTGGGATGGGAAAAGCCCCAATTTCCTTGGCTCAGCATAATCTTCTGTGCCGGTGCCTTGGGTGGTTATTATTGCAATATCCTTCCAGATCAAGCCCAGATATCAACAAGAGCACATCTTCCTGTTTACTGAGTGGTTAAGCAAGGTCAGTGAGCAATATGCAAGTATCCAAGGCATTTCAAAACATTTAAAGCATTTTATAAATTCCAACTGCACTGGTCAAAGGCTTCCTTGCCTGTGATACAATGTAGTTGTCCAAGGACACCACTACAGGAACATAAATCATCTGAGGACTCTGAGATCTTTAGGCTCCATTACTGATTCTTTGTATCATAGAACTGTAGAATCATTTTGATTAGAAGAGACCTTTAAGATCAAGTCCAACTGTTTACTGAGTACTGCCAGATCACCACTAAACCATGTCCCTCAGCACCACATATACAAGTCTTTTAAATCCCTCTAGAGATGGTGATTCCTCCAATTTCCTGAGGAGCCTGTTCCAGGTCTTGACAACCCTCTCACTGAAGATAAATTTCCTAGTATCCAACCTAAACATCCCCTTTTCAAGGTGAGGCCTCACCAGTGTCAAGTACAGGGGAATGATCCCATCCCTAGTCCTGCTGGCCACATTCTTTCCGATAAAAACCAGGATGCTGGTGGCCTTCTTGTCTACCTAGGCACACAGTGGCTGTTGACCAACAACTTGAGGTTCTTTTCCATTGGGCAGTTTCCAGCCACTCTGACCCAGCCTGGAGCATTTGCGGGGGGTTGTTGTGACCCAAGGGCAGCACCCAGCACTTGACCTTGTTGAGGCTCATACCACTGGCCTCAGCCCATCAATCCAGCCTGACCATGCCCCTCTGTAGAGTTTCCTGAACCTCAAACAGATCAACACTCCCATCTAATATGATGTAGTCCTGAACAAGCCACATACCAGCTACTTTTGTTGCCTCAGACTTCCCACTCTGAAAAAAGGGGTGCACTTATGTTCAACTTCAATTATAATTAAGCAAATCCATGACTGGGAAATCCTAATTCTTAAGACCATAAAGTTGAAGGTCTTCTCCATCCAATAGTATTGGTCCATTTGGAAGATGGGTTTTGGTTTGTTTTATTTAGTCTGCAAATTTTTTTTTCACTGTGTTCAGATTTCTGATCCTCATGATGTTCAATAAACTCTTGAGGTTCAATAAGGGCAAGTGTAGGGTCCTGTATCTGGGGAGGAATAACACCAGACAACAGTAGAGGTGAGGAGTTGTCCTGATAGAAAGCAGTACCATGGAGACAGACTTTGGAGATCTAGTGGACAGCAAGTTCTCCATGGGACAGAAATGGGACCCTGCAGCAAGAAAGGCCAGTGGCATCCTGGGGTGCATTAAGAAAACTGTGTTCAGCAGGTGTAGAAGGTTCTTCTCCCCCCTCTACTCTTCCCTAGTGAGACTACACCTGGAATACTATGTCCAGTTTCAGACTCTGCAATATAAGAGAGACAGGGATCTACAGAGTCCAACAGAGGCTATGAAGATAATTAAGGGACTTGCATATCTCCCCTGTGAAGAAAGACTGAGAACCTGGGCTGTTTAGTCTTGAGAAGAAAAGATTGAGAGGGGATCTTATTAATGTCTACAAATATCTAAGGGGTGGGTGTCAAATGGAAGGAGCCAATCTCATTTCTGTAGTGCCCAGCAATAGGACAAGGAATAAGGGGAATAAACGTGAGCATAGAAGGTTCCACCTTAACATGAGGAGGAATTTATATACTGTGAGGGTGACAGAGCACCTGTCTGCATTCTGCGTAGAATGCACCTTCGAAGTTGCTCTGTTTGAGTGAGGACAGCTTTATTCCAGTGATAAGCCTTTTGTTTAGACTTTTTTCTTTGTCTTCTTTTTGTTTGACTGAAATATTTTAATCTAATACTATCTATTGCTATTGGCATAATGGGAGAAAGATATCCTTGAACAGTTAGTGATCCCCTGAGGTGATCCTCTGAGGTCCCCAGAAACATGCCCTACAAAATCCATACCTGATATGAATTGTGTTGGGCTTCAGGCACTTGGCAAATGTTTTCTTGAGGAAAGGTCACAATTTGGTTGACTCCAGACCTCTTATCAGAAGACAGGAATACAATCAAATCAGCTGAAACTTCCAGAACACAAGGTATTGCATTCAGCCCAGCAACCATCAGGTAGCTTGAGGGACATTACATATGGCTGGAGAGTAATTATCCAAGTGACAGCAAGTCTGAGACTCTTCTCATTTTTTTTTTTGGACTTTCACTCCAAAGTGACTGAAAGTCCAGTTGGGTGCCTGGAGTTGCAGAATTGAGTATGTCCCTTTTGCCTTCAGTGTCATGGGCTGGGTCCATCAGCAGCTCATGCAATCCTTCCTGCTGACCAGTTTTTTTGCATAACACACACATATCAATCAACAGGAAGGTAATTTACTAATTGTTCCAAGTACTGCTTTGTTGATTGCTTCAAATCCCAAAACTTCCAGGTTTTATCCTGAAAATTATATTGCACTGGAATGCAGACCTGCACTCTGGAATAAATTTCAGGCCTTATGAGAACACACAAATATGAAAGCAAATATAACTGACTTCTAAGTGGTTTCAGGTTGAGTTGAGTTCTTACTGGGATGCCTTGTGTGACTTATGCCCTTCAAAGAAGAGGGTAAGGCAGCTGCTGTGATTTGCTCCTGCTCTGAATACCCAGAACATCCAGCATACTGCACCATTCTGTGTGTCCTATATGCAGTCAAGTCACTCTGTTGGTTGCTTTACTGCTCCTGGGTCAATTTCTGTGGCTTCTGGACTTCCCAGTAAGGTGAACCAGTTTCCAAGTGAAAAATTAAAAATGTTGCATGAACTTGAAGTAAACAACTCCCTGTCCTGGGAAAGTCATCAGATTGTACTGACAGTGGAAATATGCCATTGCAAAAAGGCTCTTAGAGAAAGTGGAGCATTTGAGGAGTTCCTTTTTGCTTCCTTTCTCTCTTTTTAAATTAGGATTGTGAGTTGGCACTCAACTCCTGATGTGAAAAAATAACACACAAAATTGAAGTATTTGAACTCTGCTGAGAGCTGCTGCCACTGCTCGTGACCAAATTGGAAGCTATATGTCAGGCTCCTGAATAAAACCTAGGGTTAAATAAATAATATGAATATATCAATCATAATAATAACAAAAAAGGTCATGTTCTTGGAAAGCATTGTATTTGCAGGGTCAGGATGTGTGTCCAGTAAAGAGGGAAGGAAGAAAGGTATCATGGATTAATAGAGAGCAAAAGACTGTGGGGAAAAAAAGGTATCCCAAGCTTATGTCAAAGAAGGAGGCAGTTCCCATCAAGTCACTGATCTGTTGTGCTGCTTTTTCTCATTACAAAGGGCTTTCCAAGGACGTGTCTTCTTGCGAAGTCTTTCTCCTCACAGATAAGAGGTTTTGGCTGTTACTTCCCCACAGATCATGAAAAAGTGGACCCACAGAGGGGCTGAGGAGACCCTAGTCCACATGTAAGCCCCTTACACTCATTCCCTTGTCTGAACTGTGGCTCCAAAAGCACTTATGGTGCCAAACTGGCTTAATCAGTTCTAACCCAGGCCCTGGTTTCACCACCAGCAGAGGGAACATGCTTGCTGCTGAAAGAAGTCTTTCTCCACTCTAGAAAAGGCTGGTGAAGAGCAAGGGAGATGAGGAATATGGGAAAAAGAAAGGAAGCAACCCCCTTTCCACAGTAATAAATAACAGTGTTGGCTTACTCAGTGAGATGGACCATAGCCCAAGGGTCTTTGCAAAGTTGGCTTTGGCAACAGATGAAGTCCTGATTAGTCATGGCCAGCAGTAACATTCTCAAGTACTATGCAGCCTGAAACGTTGCCCCAAAGGTGGCTTTATCTACTTCATATGCCCCAAAGGTGGCTTTATCTACTTCATATTCCCACCACACCACCAGGCTGATGACCAAAGGGAGACATAAGATCCTGTGATGGGAGATTCCCTTGATTTTGTTAGAGAGGCATAATTTATCTCCTTCAGCTTTTTAATTTTAATGCTTCTCTTGCTGATACTGAGAGATCCAGAATGAAGGTGTCTTTGACATTTTGTACGTATTTACTTAATTCGGTTTTCCCATTTCATTTGATTAATTCTGCTTGTGTTTGTTTTATTCAGTTCTTGATGGAGTGTAGGATCATGCATGTCTGAAAGGCTCTGTAATTGCATTGCCTGTCTTCTGATAGTGCAATTAAACAGGCATATTAATCATCACTTCTTTCCAATTACTGTCTTCTGCGTAGCTATAGCCCTGAAAATTCAAGCATAGATCTAAATCTTCACAGACTTATTCCTGCTAATAGCAGTTACAGATATAGTGACTTCCTCCATAACCTCTGGGCAAGGAGTGGCCTTTTGTGATGAGTTATTTATGCTAGTTTAATTTAATTTGAAGAATTTGGACACTTAGAGGGTTTAATTGATGGAAGTGATTTCCCTGAAGCTTGAAGTCTTCTATTTGATTTATTTTCTGAGAATGTTTGTAGGTTCCCTGGATGGAGAGTGGTTTGTGATATTCTTGTTACTGCTTTACTTCCTAGCAGTCTACAAAAAGGCAGTTAAAAGTCTTTAAGTTACTTATTTAGAGGAGTCTTTAATATACTGCTTGACTAATGTGTGACCTACCTGGAAGGCAGTGCATGGGTGGATTATAAACCTGTCAAAAGGCACTTTGGTTTTTAGTTATATTCTTTGGCAGGAAATAAATGCCATTCTGCTACGAGGTCTATTATCTTAAGCATACTCATGTGTCATCTGAAAGGAATTGTAAAGATTTATTGACCAGCATTTGGCCATTGTGATACCTGAAGGAGTCTCCTGCTGCTGCATCTGTGTTAGGTAAGAGAAGAGGTTCCTGGGATGAGCAATGTCTATGGCGTAAGGAAATCACTCACAATTCAGTACTGTGAAGCAGAAATGTTGCCAAATATTATTTAGTGAGAGAGATTTTGGTGTCTTTGACACCTTGAGGTACTCCACAGTTGCATGAGAGACCATAGCACTGACCCAGAGTCCACCCTTGCTCTGGTACTGGGATGTTTACAGTCCTGAAATATATAGCCAGGGATCACTTGTGTGAGCCTTTGTGAGAAGGCAATATTTTATTACTGCCTCGAGTGTTATGAGGTCAGGACAGGACTTACTGGATGCCAGATTTGACTGCTGAAGGACCATGTTGTTTTCATAAGAAGGTGGTTTGGAACAGAAGCGTTTTCAATCCAGGTAATTTCCAAAGTACTTAACAACTGACTTCTGGTAGATGCAAGTGGAAATTATTGTAAATAGCACATTGCACTAATTATGCAAATGTTTGTATTTACACTGATAGGAATTCAAGCAGACCACTCAGCTTATTGTGTATGCACACAGCTCTAACTAGAAAGTTAAGCTTAGTCCATTACCTGTCTTGGTTCAGAACCTTTACAGACCTCCAATAACACATGGCTGATCACAGATCACATAGTAAAAACCTGCCCTCAAGGACAGAAACTTGGCTTGAAGCTTTCACAGAGGTGCAGGGCATGGAAAAACCTATATTGCAGCTGTCACTAAGGTACAGAAGCTTTTTCCCTCTTTGCTATCCATTTTATTACCCACAGTTCTTATTTCCCTAATTTAATTAGCTAGTGAAACACCATTTACATTAATTAAATAAATCAGCATTCTGGTTCATTGTGAAGGTAATGATCCAGTCTCTAATTCACACAGTTACAAGGAACTTGATAAACAAAAATAGCTGCTGCCAGCTAGAGCTTGCCCTGGTGAAACCTGGCTTTGCCATCTCCATCCACTCAGTCTTGGCTGCATGGAGAACCCAGTGCTCTCTGGCCTGTCATTTTCATACCTGGATGCTGTCGGGTTCAGTGGAAGATGTATGAGGTCCTCATTTTCTCCATCTTCCAAGGGCATGTTGAATCCTTGCTCGGTGTAGTAGATGCCTACTTACTGACAGATGGTAAGTGTCGTACAGGGGGCTACCTGGAGGAGTTTACTGTTTAGCTCAAAATTAAATATCTGGGTTTTTTTTTAGTTCTGGAGGCTGTTGGTTTGGTCCTGCCTACATGTGTAGGTGGGGAATCTCAGACAATTTCTAGAAACTGAGAAATATTCTATCATGGTTTAACCCCATTCAGCAATTAAGCCCCACGCAACCACACACTCCCATCCCTAGGTGGGATGGGGAAGAGCACTGGAAGAGTAAAAATGAGAAAACATGTGATTTGAGATACAGACATTTTAATATGTAAAGTAAAAGCCATGCACACAGGCAAATCAAAGCAAGGAATTCATTCACCATTTCCCATAGGCAGGCAGGAGCTCAGCCATCTCCTGGAAAGCTGGGGTCCATCATGTGTAATGGTGACATGGAAAGACAAACACCCCCCGCCCCCACCCCCCCCCACCCCTTCCTTCTTCTTCCCACAGCTTTATATGCTGAGCATAATGTCATATGGTCTGGAATATCCCTTGGGTCAGTTGGGGGTCAGTTGTACCAGCAGCCTCCCCTTACAACTTCTTTAGAGAGAGTGACCAAACTGTAGTAAAGACTCAGTGTTATAGTCCTAGATCTTAGCTCAATTCCACTCCTCTCTGAAGGCTGAAGCAATTTGTATCAGTCAGGAAAGAGTTATAGCTCAGATATATCAGCTAGAAATCCATTATAGTTAGCATAAACTTGGGTCCTGTTGGCTAGATTATCTCAGAAGTGTTTGACACAAGCACATCAGAAGCTAGGCAGCCAGCCAGCATCTCCAGCCTACTAACTGTTGGGGTGATGTGAGGAGCAGAAAAGGCCTTGACTCTGTGTTTGTGCTGCTCAGCAATAATGAAAGCATCCATGAGTTATCAACTCCAGCACAGATCAAGAACATCCCAACATGAGCTACTGTGAAGGAAATGAACTTTACCCCAGACAAAACCTTCACAATCCACATTTCAAAAACATCCACACAAGTGGCTAAAATTAATAGGAAGAGGACAACTAAATATCTTTGTGATGTAGGATCCAGAGTGGAGGTCCAGGGGTGAGAAAAAATGTGCATCAGCCCTGCTACATGGCACAGAGCATGTGATAGGCTTTGGATCTTCATGAAGAAGTAGGGTGAAGGGACCGTGATCTCAGTGTTGAACTTGCATTGAACATGATGTTGAACTTACAGTTCACACTCTCTTAAGGAGATGAGTCTCATTTTCTCATCACCATGGTGATGCAAGTGGTTCCTCTTGAGAACAAGTGAGGATCTGACCAGAGTTTCATCTCTTTCACAGCAGTTATGTTGGTGTCACTGGAGTCACTGCAAGTTCAGACCAGAATAATCCAAACTAACAGAGGATTCTGCTTTCATCCCCTTGAGGGTAGGCATCCAGAGGTTGATGAGCCTCAATGAATCACTTCCTCCTGAAGTTTTTTTTCAGACACTAGGGAGTTACCCTTTGAAGTCTGAAATCCCAGCTTCATCCATCTGAGATGAACTCCTCCCAGGAGTACCAACATGTTAAAATGGAAATTGACTTTCCTGTCACTCTTGGGATGTTCTGATGACAGCTCTGTAGACTTTGACTGCTTTGACCCCTGAAGCCCAGTTAGCCATTTCTTTACATTTTAGTGAGGGAAAGGTATTGCTCTGTAGACCAGTCCAGGACTTCCAAACTCAGACACATTCCTTAACAGCTTCTTCTGAAGAGTTTGTGTCAAACAGTTTTGAAACAATCAAGCTATCATGGCAATCCTAGTAATTATACCTATCATGGATTTCTAGCTGATATATATGAGCTAGGACCCTTTCCTGACTGATACAAGCTGCTTCAGCCTTCAGAGAGGAGTGGAATTGAGTTAAGATCCAGGACTATAACATTGAGTCTTTACTATAGTTTGATCACACACTCTCTAAAGGCAAAGAATTTCTTAATGGACTACAAATGATGAACTACATGGCAGAAAGTGGATAAAAACAAAAGTTAAACTGCAGCATTGTCCCAAACCTATTATCTTTTTCATATTTCTAACCCAATGTCTGTGCTGTTTCCTGAAAGTCTTCCCTTTTTTTTGGCCCATCATGAAAAACAAAGTCTATCTGCATTTATGCACAAAATGTTTGGGGAGGAGAACTAGATTGAAAGGTAATGTAAGATCTTTCTAAGCACCCACAGGAAACAAAGATCTGTGGAAATGTACAACGTTGGAATAGAAAATTTATCTTTCGAAGACACTAATCCAAGTGTCCATGGCTGATTTTCTAGTGGGTGGAAAGAGAAAGGCACTTGTGCAGGTCAAGTCAAACTACCCCAATGTACGTGTCCCAAATGGATTGGCTGAATTATATTCTGGAAATGTCTTTCCCTCGCCTATAGAGAGAATACTTAGTCTAAATTATGATCTTTTTTAAACATGTAGACTTAGGTGGTATGAATCAAACCCTGGCATCTCCTCAAATAACCAACAGAGATAGCAGAAAACAAGGAGAAATCTTCAGGTGCAATAGCCAAGTAACAGAATCATAGTATCCTAGAATGGTTTGGCTTGAAGGGACCTTTTGAGATCATCTAGTCCAACTTCCCTTCAGTGAGAAGGGACAGCTTCAAATAGATCAGGTTGCTCAGTCCTATACAACCTGACTTGGAATGTTCCAGGGATAGGGTATTGACCACATCTCTTGGCAACCTGGGCCAGTCTTCCACCACCTTCAGTGTAAAACATTTCTTTCTTCTATCTAGTCTAAATCTCCCTCTTTAAGTTAAAATAATGACCCCTTGTCCTCTCACTACAGGCCCTGCTAAAATGACCTTCCCCATCTTTCTTATAGGGCCCCAATTAGTATTGAAAGGCTGCAATAAGTTCTCCCTGAAGGTTTCTCTTCTTCAGGCTCCACAACCCAACTCTCCCAGCCTGGCATCCCAGCAGAGGGGTTCCAGCCCTCCCAGCATTGCTGGGGCTCCTCTGGCTCTGCTCCAACAGGTCCCTGTCTCTGCTGTGCTGAGGACTCCAGAACTGGACCCAGCACTGCAAGGGGGTCTTCCCAGAGCAAAGAAGAGCAGAGGGGCAGAATCCCCTCCCTCTCCCTGCTGTCCATGCTGCTCTGGATGCAGCCCAGGGTGCCATTGGCTTCTGGGCTGTGAGTGAATTTTGCTGGTTCACATCCACCTTTTCACCCCTCAGCACCACCAAGTCCTTTTCTGCAGGGTTGCTCTGCATCCCTTCGTCTCCCAGCCTATATTTATACTGGGAGTTACTCCAACCCATGCTCAGGACCTTGCACTTGGCCTTGTTAGACCTCATGAGTTTAATACAGGCAATGTGAACTTCTGAGTCCTTCAGATACAGAAAGACATAACCTTCCCTGGCAACCTTTCTGCTGTTTAGTTCAGGACCTTAGTTTGTATGCTTAGGTCATGAGCATAATCACCTAAGGTACAGCCAGTGGAGAAAAGGAGAGACCTCTTCAGAAGGCAATTTGAAAGAGGAACATGAGCTGGCTTGACAATAGGTGTACTGAATAAGGCTGTCAAGACAGGCACTATTATTAGCTTGTTAGGATGGGAGCAATGCCCTCCTTCATGTCCGCCCACCACCATTGATGTCAGGGTTGCTGCTGTAACCAGCCAGGAATATCGAACAGGCAATTGCATCCCCCGAGAAAAGGTGCAATCCCCTTTCAGTAATAAAGCCCATCATTAATACTATTCTATAACTTTGGCTTCAAAATCAATTTGGGTTGAAAACAGAAGGCAAAGGAAAATTATGTTGCCAAAACAGACTAAAGCCATTGAAGGCATTTTTGAGTTACAATATGTTAAAACATGAACCCTGGAATGAAATTTGGTATGTTTTCACCCAGTATGCCTTTGTTTTCTCTTCCCATGATACTGCGTCACAGTGAAGCATACTTCTTGGGATTTAATAAGAACAATGTGTTTCCTTTTCCGAGGTAGTAGGGAGAGACATTAGGTTATTCTTACTCACTTCATAAATGCTTGTGTTCTGTGAAGGACCTCCCAGTAAGCGTGTGGATACTGCTGTTGCTTAGCATGACAAACAGAACTTGGAAGAAAAATGGTTTGGGTTTGAAATAGAGATGGTGTTGCCACTGAAGCAAAGTCTCAAAAACAAGTTACAGCTGTTGATAAAGTGTAGTAAAGGCTGGAGGAGGTTTCTCTCCTGATAATATTTTTTTTTGGTGATATACAAGATCAAACCCTGTGTTGGTACCCTTAGCTATGCCTAAATGCACAAGATAGCATTGAGGATCACCCACTACACAGCCAGCATATCTGTGTGGCCTTGCAGTAAAGTGGAAGGGTGTTACATATTTTCCCTTCCTCTGTATTCATGTGTACTAAATAGAGAGGCTTTAACTGCAGAACACATTCTCAAGGTAAGGTCATAAATAGGCACAGAAGTAGTTCCTCCAACATATGCACAGCAGTTTCTTCCTTGCCCTGCTAAGCTTCCCTCCCCTCTCAGTCCTTTGAAACTTCAGGGCTTCATCTTGAAGG
The DNA here is from genome assembly GCA_024611195.1 of Ceyx melanurus. Taxonomy (NCBI): domain Eukaryota; kingdom Metazoa; phylum Chordata; class Aves; order Coraciiformes; family Alcedinidae; genus Ceyx; species Ceyx melanurus. Next base: position 30,880 of record JANHGL010021832.1, on the reverse strand, counting down.
ACTAATCCCTCTCTGTCCAAATTTCATTGCTGGGGTCAGAAATGGGACTTTAGGGGCTTCCTAAAACATGATTGTAAATTCTGCATCACATGCCAGGCTTTGGGACAGTCAGCTACCCCCAGCTCACACTCACTCGGGAGATGTAACATGAGTGCTGCACACCCACCTCACCCAGCTCTTTTCAAATCCAGTCCTGCACAAAACATGTTCACATGCATTCAGCCCCAATCCTTGTTTCCAAAGTTAATTAACTTTCTTCCCTTAAAGAGAATTCCTTCACTGTTGACATTCATCATCCATGTGTCAATCTTGCTGTGCGAAGATATATTGTGCCATGTATTCTGTGCAGAGTGGGGAGTGTCCCAGTGGCATTTTCTGAAAGTCATTTTGAGTAATCATCCCTGGAGGGTCACTTAAACACATTTAGCTCCACATCAAACAGCATCACCTTTGCCTCATTAGCATTCTGCAAAGCTGCTCTCCCTTCCCCCTCCAGCCCTTTCTGCTCTTCACCAGAAGACTGACAGAAAGTCCTTCCTTTCTTCAGGTAGTTCCACCACTGCCTTATTCATCTTAGCACCTAAATGAGAACTGCCCGTGTGCTTGCTCTGAACCATTATTTTTCAATCTGTCCCATCCCCTGCTTATGGTAGCAGCATGAGAGCCTTCTCCCCTGTAGGGCCTATCTTCCATCTATCTCCACCTTACCGCATTGTTTCAATAACCAAGACTATTTCTACACTGACTTTAGGAGCTTGGAAACATTTCCAGAGGTCTCACAGTGCTCATCTATTTCCCTTTCCATATATGTATCTGCAAAATCTTCCGTATATATCTTCATGTCCAACCTAAACCTTCCCTGGAACAAATTGAGGCCATTTCTTCTTGTCCCATCTCTTGTTCCTTGGGAGAAGAGACTGGACCCCACCTGGCTCCAACCTCCTTTCAGGGAGTCATCAAGAGGGAATCGGTCTCCCCTGAGCCTCCTTTTCTCTCGGGTGAACAACCTCAGGTCCCTCAGCTGCCCCTTATAAGGCTTATGCTCTAGATCCTTCCCCAGCTTCACTGCCCTTCTCTGGAAACACTCAAGCCCCTCAATGTCCTTCTTGATTGTGAGGGGCCCAAAAATGAACCCAGTATTTAAGGTGCAACCTCACTAGTGCTGAGTACAGGTGGACAATCCTTTCCCTAGTCCTGCTGGTTATGCTATTTCTGATACAATCCAGTCTTTCCGACCTTTAAACTTGTGTAGGTATCAGAGCACTCTGGTCCTCCCTCCTCTCCTGCTGGGTCCCTAAGGTGGGGAAGGGCTCTACGTTAATACTGCAGATGCTCCAGGGATGGATGAGGCTACGAAGGATTCAGGAACTGTGATAAATCATCTTTTTTTTCATGGAACAACTTCATGAAAAACCACTAATTGAGTCTTTAGCTTCAAGGTATGTTGTCTTTGATTGCTTTTCCATTCTCCCTCTGCTGACTCTCATTCCTGCTGTCAGGCTGCTGCATGCCATCCCTTCTTCCCTGCCAGCACAGCTGCTCTGCTAAGAGCTGGGTTAGGGAACTGATCCAGCTTATAAACCCCATAGCCAAACCAGGTTTTCTTTTTTTCTTTTTTTTTTTCTTTTTTTTTTTTTTCTTTTTTGGTTTGGTTTTTTTTGAGGGGGAGGGTAATTGGTTGCTTCCTTTATTCTTTTTGTCCTACCTTACTCAGCCACAGCTCTTTGGCACTACACAGTGATATGGCAGGAACAAACACATAGAGGGTATAAGAGTCAAGGACTGGGAGGCAATTGTTTAAGCTGATGTTTCTGCAAAAGAAAATATATTAAGAAATCACTGCCTGAGGTGCAAGGCCTCTAAGTGAAATAACAGAAAATTTGTCATTTTTCTTTAAATGCCCCAAAGAATTTGACTTACTGAATAGAGACCCTTTCTGCAAGAAAAATAAACAACCAGCCTTTCATAAATCAGGAAATGCTTATCTTCTTCTTCACCCTCTGGTCCTTTCTGTGCCTCTTCCTTTCCAAGTTAAGAGTCAGACGATATACAGGGATGTAGAGTAATGCAATAAATAAATCAGTGCCCTGGAGCTAAATTTTGATTGCAAATATTTTAGACCTGCATGGGTTTGTGGAGACATAGTAATCCACATGGTGCAATGAAAGCCTGACAGCATTCATAGGTCCAGAGCCCTGCTGAGAGCTGTTCAAATACACCTTTAAAGGAAAAAAAACATGGCAAAGGCTGAAACCTACAATCCTTTTCCCCTCTCTTGCTCCTTATTTCTCAGTTCAGCATGTGCCAGTAACGTTTCCTCAGGTATTAGTAAGGTTTCTTTGAAAACCTGCCAGAATCATATTGTTTGTTCTTGGTGTTAGAGCCACCAACTCGGTCCCTTGAAGGAACCCCTTATTACCTAGATAAATGGATTTTGCAGCCCCACATCATGTGGGGAAGAAAGACACAGAGGTGGGTTTTGTCAGTGGGAATCTGCTGTTCACGTTAGCTTCTGAGGCAACTGAAAAATTTATCACTAAGACATTTTGGAAAACATCTTCACTTCTTCACTGAAATAGTCCTCCCTGGGCTATTTCTTATTTTCTTAATTCTTTAATGGCTGAAATCTATTATCTTAGAGCTATTTTCCAACCTAGATGATTCTATGATTGTATGAGCCTATGAGCTCCTTGAATTCATGAGGCATGTGTGTTGGGTTCTCACACATGCTTGACTCTTTCTGCAGGTATTTAAAAGACGTGGACACGGTGCAGGGACATGGTTTAGTGGTGGACTTGGTAATGTTATGCTAGTGGTTGGACTTGATGATCTTAAGGGTCTCTTCCAACCTAAATGATTCTTTGATTCTATAACTTTGTAGTTTTTTAAGATAAATCGGTGCCTCCAGAAACTGATTTGGCCTTGCTAAGGTCCAAATCACCTTTCAGAGTGTCTCTGAGTTGTCCCAAGCTGTAGCATGACCTTGACCAATTTTGTTCCCCACCTTGGCACTTTGGTCTGGTATTGAATGTTGGGATGGACTCTCCAGACCCAATGGTGCTACCTTTTTGGAGGCTAGATCAGAGAAAGTGTGATTTCAGGTGATGACAAACAGCTTGCTAAGAACTATATGGCTGACACTTCTCTTTCACCTTTTTTCTTCATCTCCTACATCTTATTTGTCTGTGCTCCCCTGCACTTCCCCTGATTTCCAGCTCCTGTCTCCTGTTGGGTATTGAAATAGGAAGCTCCAGGAAATATTAGACCACACAGCTGAAGTGGCTACAGTGCCACTGGTGTCTGAGACAGGTAGCAAGTTCTAGTGACAGCTACAGCTGCACCTTCAGACCATAGTACAAACCCTTTTCCCCCTGGAAGGAGCTGGCTTTAAAATGCTTGATGTGAAACAGCAAACAAGGGATATGAATATTAGGCACTGCAGTCTGGAAATGGAAAATCTGTCCAAGTGTAGCACAAAGAAGTAGCTGACTGTAAAAAATACATCCTTCCTTCCTAAAAAGAAGGATCAACATGATGGGGATGTGTCCAAGCAATTAAAGAGGCAAGGCTCCTGTTGCCTTGAAGCTGTGAGCCATGCTGTGCCCATGAGAGTGGTGGTGGTAGGGGAGAACGAGGAACTGCTGAAAGGCCAAACCCTTTTCTGTCCCTGCTCACTAATAACTGCTCACTGCAGTAACACAAATATGGCAAGCAAATGATCTGATTCTGTCTTCTGGTTTCAGGGCAGGCTTAATCCAGCATCAGTCTAATTGTGCTGCCCTGTGGTTTACTGAACTAGTCTGATCTTGTTCCCTGTGGTTAATACAAGCTGCTAAGGCTTTTTGCCTTTAATTCTTCTCGACATCTCTTTTTGTCCTAGCTTAAGCTCAAGAGTTTAGCTTCTGAAACATACAACTTGAATATCACCTTAAGACCTAAAAAACCAGTTAAGTGTACTAGTCCTAATGCACCTCTTTGGTCTTCTTACTACTTTTAGGGGTATAAGCAGGCTTTCTAGTTTGGATTTCTGCAGTATCTTACCCAGAGATGTCTTAATTCATGGCTGGGATTCCTATGTGTTGCTAAAGAGATCCACAGCTTGCCATTCTGCTCCCTTTACCTGTCTTTAACCAGCACAGTTTAGCTGCAGACCCTTTACAGAGTTATCAAGAGCTCACTTGAAACCTTAAGTACTTGGGTGAAGGGGTCCCTAAAGCAAGGTATGGGCCCACTGCATCAGATTGCCTTGGGAAACTTTAAGCAAAGCCAAATTTGTGCCACTGCTCTGCTGGAACCTTAAAAATCCTTCACCTCTAAGTTTCCACACCACAAGATTAAGGGTTGCAGATCCAGAGAGGTAGTATTGGTGCAACACAGCATCTCTGAGGCTGGACCAGCCTTGTCAGCATGGCACCAAAACTTTTCACCATGGTATCTTCTGAGCATCTGCTGTATCAAGCACAAAACCCTCCCTTGTGGGACAGACTGTAGGGACTGGGAGCTTCCTTCCCTCTGTTTCCCAAGCCTTTCCACTTAATTTGTGTCATTTTGTTCAGATGCAGCTGGAAAGAATTAAAATGTCAGGCAGGCACAATTGCCTCCATTGAGATGAAAAGCTGCTGGAAGAAACAATGCTAACAAGCATGGCAAAGAGAAAAAGGGAAAGCCTGGTGCTGTTTATCTGGTAATAATTAGCCCCAGAAATGGAAAAATGAAAGGTCCAGTGTGGCTCCCATTCAGTTAAGGGGAGGTCCAGTTAGGACCAAGTCGATGAGCACTGCTTAATTGCTTCTAGTCCATTATTGGATCAAGCCTGGTCTCCAGGATGTGCTTGTCATGCAAATTCATGTGGCAAGCTGGTTACAGACAGCAAGGACAGGCAGATATGCTCCAGAGGCTTGGCTATTGCGGGAGGTGACTTACTTGGATAGGATTATTAGGTAACTGGTGGTTGTAGAAGTGTAAGGTTTGGGAGATCCTTTGGATATTCATCTGCTATCCAAAATGGAGTGATAGAAGAAGTTTTAAACTGTTTAAGTCAAATCACTATTGTGAAACCAGGATTCATCCTGCCACAGCTCAAGACACTATAGGTAAAGAATAGTAGATTTAAGGAAATCACTGAGGATCCTCCTTTACTAGGAGAAGATATTAGATATTAAACTTTTGGGTTAGGAACATGAAACAGTCCTGCTTTGAAGACTTTGTATTTTAGTGTACTGGCTAGCTTTGAGAAAACATAAAAAAATGGGACTAGAGAGGTCCTGCAGGGTTGTAACTCCTCCTATTTCTGTGTTCTTGGCCAGAGTTTCTTGTGAGTTTCTTGTGTTCCTACAAGCAATGTGGAGGATACTCTGGGTCCATCAGCCCCTTTTTCTTCCTCCTCTTCTTTCCAAATCTTCCCTCTTTTTTTCCAGGCAATGCAAAGATAATCCAGAAAGCCTCATGCCCATTGTGCATCCAGCTTCAGTATGTAGCAGGAACTGTAGCCAACTGTACTCTTCCTTTTCTTCTTCACTTCTTCCCGGTGAAGTTTCAACACAGCACATGCTTATAAAGCAACCTCCTGAGATGCCTGGGGTTAGGGCTTGACCTGCAAGTGGCTTCATTTATACCAGGGTTGCAGTAGGTAATATGGGTATAGAGTGTACTGAGAAGGTAGTGACGTCCAAATTACACTGGAAGTACTTGCAAATTTGAGACTGACTGTCTCTGGTCTTCTCAGTTCTTAAAATCTGTGACAATTCTGTGTGTTGTTCCTGATCTTTCTTGTTTATGTGCCCTGGTCTAAGTCAGTGTTTGTCACTGCAATGTGATGCTGGTGACTCTGTTTGCATGCACAATGAGATCAAATGTTTGATGTGCATGGGAATTCCTCAAGCTAAAGCAGTTGGCCTAATAAAAGTTGTTTCCTTCCTACAAATATTGCTTAAGCTCGGACTTGAAGTCTTTCAGGCACTATTTATCCCACATCTACTCTGCATACACAGATCACTGCTTTTAGAAGGAGCAAGATGGAAACTAGGGGGCCACATATTGAACACTGGATAATAGGGATGACAGGAGACCTTGGAAATTGTTTTTAAGGTGGAACTGATGGCAGAGAAAGGAAAACAACTTAAAGGAACACACAAACTAGTTGTACATGCTTGAAATCAGAGGGTCTTAAGAGTATCTCTAAATGTTTTCCTGGCCTGACATCCAGGAGTTTTTCCATAACAAAAGCCAAGGCAGAGCAGAGTGAAAGATGGTTGCTGGCCAAAGGAATTTGGCTGCACCAGGTGCACTATGAAATCTGAAGTGTGTCTTTTTTTTTAAATAAAAAGCCTTTCCCTGGCATGGCAGACTGAGTTCATAGAGAAGTACCAATGTACGGATGGCCTTTATTGCTTTTTGAGACAGGGGCTGTCCTTCTATCTCTTATCTATCTCTGTTGTCACAACTTTATCACAGCAGTGCAATCACCTGACTGAAGCAAGGTCCAGCACTTCTGACATCTGCTTGTACATGTCCCATCTTTCAATGAAAGCAGCAATACACCTCCCAGTTTGGTGGGACAGAGAGTTGTGATCTGTCTTGATGTGTGTTTTCAAGGGGGAGGCAAGGAGAGAGAAAGTGGGCACTCAAACAAAGCCAATTCTTACAGTCCAGTGGTCCAGTCAGACAATTGTTCCTGTTAATCCCATCTTCTCAGATAGCAAGTGCTCATTGGGAAGACGAGACTCTTCCCAGGATGCATCCGGTGAGCTGTGCAATACCCTCAGCTGTGTGAAAAATGGCTTTCTCACCCTCCCATGTAAACTTCTTGTGCTCTCTGAAGCATAACATTAGATTACCTGAATAATATTGTCTTCCTGCTTCTTTTGGTTAAACCCGTTCTTTGAGCTGAGATTTCTCCATTGAAGTGAAAATCATTCCTTAGTATGGGCCTCAACTGGTCCCTGTTGTAGTGATTATTATTATTATTATTTCACCCTCTCCCCTTATCCTGTTTTCTCTCTTCCTTCAGAGCTAAAGAGGTAAAAATGACAGCATATGGGCATGACCTGTTTTACAAGTGCAAGACATGGTTCCAAAGAGGACATTTTTCCTGTGTGTGGCAGCAAGATGAATTGCACAGAATTAGGGCATGTTTGAAATAGGAAAGAGCGATGTAAGAGATCTCACATGTGAGAGATTACAGAGGCTGTTTGTTATCTGCCACACTGTCCTAATTTGAATGGCACTGTAGTTTGGACACACACAGGACCACTTTTCAATGTCTGCCTCAGATACAGGTAACATGTCTACTACAGCAGCACAGGGCTCTCTACTACACAGCTCTCCTATGTTCTCCTGCTCTAAAGGTGAGGGTTGGAGCCCATAGTGAACTACAGGATGCTGCAGCTCTCAAAACATGAGTGATTAATGACAACAATAGCTTATTGACCTGTGCTGCAGTTAGGAAATGGCTATGTGTTGCTGCAGTGACACTATTTTTACTGGTGAAGCATCTGGAGAACCTCTGTATCAGGCCTGGGAGCCCATTTGAAGCAGCTGGGCTTGCCAACTGCTAAGCCACCATTTGAGCTTGAATACCAGCCTCTGAGGTTCAGTGATGCCATGGCAATTGGCTTTATGAAAAACATTTCTTTATTCCAGATGTGACAATCTCAATGTTGAAGAAATTTGGATATCAAATAGATTTTAGGTGGCTTATTTCTAATCTGTTTGCCATTTGTACCTTAGAGAAGCTCATTCCCTCAGTCCTTTCACTATGAATAGATGTCCTACTCTTAGAGGTGAGTGTTCAGTTCACTCAATGATAGCTATGCCCTGATGACCTTACAGGAGACAGGACAACCTGCTAAGTGTATTGACATCTCTTAATTTATATTTCCTGGTTTCAGGTACTGTTTAACAGTTTGTGGTTTGGTCCAGGAGTTTGCCTCAGGGCTGTTACCACATCCAAGTAGCTTCGAAGTAGGGCCTCCAGACTGAGCTGATGCTATCCCAAGCCCAGCACAAGAAACAGGGACCACATATATGCCTGGTTTTGCCTCCCCAGAAGACCATGACATCACATCCTCTTGGAGCTCAAAGTCCTAGGATGCCAGGAAGAAGCTGCTGCTTCAGGACAGTGCCTTGGCTCTGCAGTTGTGCTCCTTCAGAAGACTGCCTCACCTTCTTTTTGGAGCTGCTGTCTGCTTCCAGCCTTGAATCTCTGCAGAGACCTTGGGAGGAGGAATTACCCCTCCTTTGATACAACTCTGCAGCCTAGACTCCTATCAGGAGCCCGGGTGACAAGAGGTTTGCCATCAAGGTGGTCTTTATCCCCGGCTCTGCCAAATTGCCCCAGGGTGCCTCATTAAGTTGGCTGCTCCCTCACTGTAATGGAGCTCGTTTCTTTTTTAATGGAAATATCAAACTCGGCAGCTTCACGCCCTGTGCAGATCTGAAGCACTGTGCTTTGGAGATAATTAGCTGGATTTCAAATCTGAAGGGCAACTGGCTGCCTTCTCCAACAGCCCTGTTTCATCAAGACCTCCCAGGAAGATTGTTTTAAAGTTTTTTCCCTTCCTGGACTTGAATGGAATTCTTGGGACGTGTCTCTTTTTTAGGGGGCAGGAGAGAGAAGCAGGCATTAAATTAATTTATTTTACTTTTTTTTCCTTTGCCTCATCCAATACACTTCATCATTCCTTTTAGGCAAGTAAAGATCATTCCACACCTATCATCCGCCTCTGTTTCAAGAAGCACTGGGGAGAGACATGCTTGCTTCCAGGGAAATCTCCCTCACCACCACCTCCTATTCTACAAAAATCATCAGCAGCACAAGAGCTGACTCTTGGAAGAAAGCTGTGCTTTTTTTTTGTATATTATGAGACAATTCTCCTTTGCTTGCTGCTCTGCTTCTGGGAGGTCACCAAAGTGCTCAGTCACTTGAAGAACTGTAGATTTTAGGGCTGTAAGAGGCTGAGTATCCAACTGTATTTTCTGAATTCTATCCAATATCCTATCTTGAGTCTCAAACTTCCATGGCAGCCAGGGCACAGATTAAATCAATAGAATTTTCAGATTTTGTCTCCTGGAATGTTGGCCAACACAAGAACAGTGGTGAATTTGTGCTACTCGGGTTTTTACAGTTGGAAGATACATATGTATTAATGGTTCTTAATGTTTTTTGCAGACCAAGATTCACTGAGGGAACATCAAAAACTCTATCTCTCCATATCCTGCTCTGTTGTGCTACAGAATTCCCCTAAAAGCTTCTCATGTGAATTCAAGCCCACATGGAGCACTTATTCCCACCCCAACCCATTCAACCACTCTTCTGCTTCCATCTCTGGATTTTTAATCACCTCTGTGGTGGATGCTGGGTTCTACACAATATGTTGCTATGGGGAATTGGCAGTCTCAGGAGCTGCTACAATAAATTCCCACCTGAGCCCTCTGGCACCAGTTCAGCCAGGCACTTTCTTCTTTATTTTCACATTCCACACCCCCAATTATAAGTAATATATCATTAAATTTCCTTTATATTTGTTTTGGTGGGCATGTCAAATGCTTTCACAATACCAGCTCTTACAACACCTGAGACAAAGAGTCCCACACGATCTGGCTGCCCTTCATCACTCCACTAAAAAGTCCCTCATTGTACATTAAGCCTTAATAAAAGAAACCTAATGAGACACTGAAGGGGCTCCAGTAACACAGTATCTGAGACTTGAGGAGAGGGAAGTATGTGTGATGTTTCAAACCTCCACAGCATTAGGTAGCAGGAGTTTTTAACCAAGTGGAGTTGGTATGCTCCGGGAAAAGCTACCTGAGCTAGCTCAGAAGGATTTCCAATGCCACATCATGCTGGAGGGCTGATGTCTTCATTTTGGTGGAGTGATGCATCTCTCCATCATGTATCTGCAGATCAGGGGATGCAGCTCTACAGGAGCTGTGGGAGAGGATTTTCAGCTGAAGGCTTTGACGTGTCCTACACACACTGCCTTATTAATTCCTTGCAGTTCTCCAGTGGAAGAAGGGAGGATGATTCATTCCCCATTTGACTGAAAGGAAAACAGATAATGAAGAGATGAAAGAATACCAGGAAGAAAACTTCTGTGTTGCTCTGCTGAATTAGACCTTAATTAGTGACTCTGGGGAAAGTCCCTTTGCCCATGCTGTCTTCTCTGGACACAAGAAGGACCAGATCAGAGGAAGGGCTGGGGAACTACAGATGGATTGTGCCTCTGGTATTTCATTATCAGGCTACAGCACATCACTGTATGTGTGGCTTTTGAGTTACAGCTGCCCAAAGTGTACCACCAAATAATGATAAAGCAGCTTTTTTCCCTCTCTGTCTTGAGCCAGCATGAATTAGGCATCAATAATCTGGTGATGAGGAGGGTGCATCTGTGGTGCCCACAGAATTGCAATCTGTGTTGAGATGAGCTGAAGTCTGCTTTCTGCTAAGAAAGAGCCATGGCTAGTACATGATCAGCCGAGGATGTGACTCAGAAGGCAGCCCATGAATCACATGAACACCTCTTTGGGGCACAAAGCCCTGATTTTGAGCTGAAAACCCCTTCAGCTTCATAAGTGAGGCATTGCTGTCCCACTGGAATGTTGTGTCTGGAAGCAAATGTCAGGCAGGAAAGGCCTCGCACCACTGACCCTTCTCCTGAGCAAATACCCTCTGAGGAGCTAGGAGGGTTTACTGTGATATCAGAAGGTATGGGTTCAACGCTTCATCTTTGCATTGAAATTTGTTTCTGTGGAAAGCTTTGGTACTGCAGAAAATTTGGGGTAATTAGTGGAAATTGCTGATAGTGAATCATGGTGCAAATGGCTATGGAACACTGATGTGCATTAGCCAGGCTAGTTTGATTTGCCCTTTATATCCAGGATTAATCTAAACTCTGTTTTTTCAATTAAACACACTCCTCTCAAATATTGCTTTGCAAATGTGTAACACAGTCAGTCCAGCCTTTGCTAGGGACACTCTTCTGTCTTTGCAAGGACTGTAATACGGGTCGTCTAATGCCACCCACGTTGCCTGTGGCTGCACTGGTTACTGCAGGCTCTGGTGTGCTCACTACAGCAGCAGGATTCAGGTGGCAAAACTCCCTTAGCAAAGGGTCAGTAGCAGCAGTGCAATTCACTCGGGCAGTTGGGATGCAGTGTATCACAGTCAATGTAAGTGGTGAAACCTATATGACAAAAACAATCCCTTTGTCTTGTCTAATCATCCCATTTATACTGTCCAGAGGAAAGGATGGTCCTAAAATGTGGGATATGATTGTTTATGATCCTCATTTCATCTCTAAGCTGAGCACATGGCAATGTCTATCCTGGAAAGGAGGTGATGTGAAACAGTTTGCCCCATGTGCTCATTTCTAGGAAGCAATGATTAAAACCAATACATTCCCTTATTGTAAGTGAAAATAACCTCTGGTCCCACTAAGTGATGGATGTGTGAGGAACAGGGGATTTCTGATGGACTTGCCTGCATCTGCTTTGCATTGCCAGTGTAACAGGAACAAGCAGTTTGCACCCTCAGGCACATGTGTGCCCTTGTGCTCTGGAGAACCAGGTTTCTGCCCGTGGAGGGGAACTAATGTGCAGCTGGACAGGCACATGTCTGTTCTCTCTCAGGGACCTTCTGTGGAAAAAATACTGAACCCTTGTGTCCTCCCCTGGCTGCTAGTAGCCAAGAGTTTCCTACATCACCCTTAAAAGCTATCCCTGTAGGGAAGCTGGGCCAAGGTGTGGCTTGGCGTATAAAGTTACGCAGCACGATGCTATCTAGTTCTCTTCCAGAAAGAAAGAATTTCAAGACTTCTTGCGCCATCTCTGTTTTATTAATTAAAAGATGACTGCATTTGCTTGGCTATCATCTAAAAAATATGTACTTGCCCCACCCTAGAAGTGAGACTTGTATTACTTGACTAAAGGTGAAGTTCCCAGTTTTGCACAAAGTCTGGAGGAATCAGACTGTTGAATCAGCCCTGTGGGGATGCAGACAAAACAATCCAAGCAGTTACTCCCTCAGAGATCATGGGTATTGTTCCAGTCCAAATCCTACTTCTATCAATGGTCAAAAGACTGGTTGTGTTGGAGAAAGATGAGTCATCTGATGCTCAGTGTACGTGGTGAATGGGGAGCTAAACACATCATCATGTTAGATAGCACTGCACATAATATTTACTTTGAGACCAGACAGCATAATGTTTGTCCAGAAAAACTGGATCCTCCTTTCTTCAGCATGCAGAGCTGCAGATGTTTTTAACAGATACAACATTTTGCAGATTTTAAAGCCAGCATCCACCCTTTAATTCAGCTTCTATGTCACTCAATAACCTGGTTAGTAAAGCTAAGAGAAGGGATGAGTTGTCTTTTTGTTTCAAATGCATTTTCAGTGACTGGCCAAGATGCTGGAAGATGCTCACGAGGGGAAGCAGGCAAGTTCTTCATCTCAGAGGAAGAGTCTGTCAGAAAAGTGTGTTTGCTTTCAAGGAACTGTTTGCCTTTGTTGTCTCTTGTCCCTGTTTTATAGTTGCAGAAACTATCTGATTGAGAAGAGACTCAGGCCTGGTCTGTATAACAAGCTTAGTTTAATTCAAGAGTACAAATGGTATCAGATCTCTCATAGAGAGACTGCTTCTTTCCAGCAGAGGAGGTTTCTCCAGAGAAAGTCTTGTTTAAGGGTAATCTGGCAGTTACAGACAGGTGAAAGCTGTTGGAGGAGTGGACATTCCTCACCTGAACAGTAAAACACCAGAAGCATTAAAATTCACCATATGTACTAGAAACTAGCAGGCAAGTTTTATGCTATTTCATACCCCATTCATTGTCCATTCAACCCAGACAGACACTGTGCTGTACAGAGTTTTGTATCAGTCCATTCCAGGTGCCCTGAATAATTTATCCACTTAAGTTATGCTCATGGTCTGCCTGGGCAGAAATTTGTAGCAACTTTGTAACAGCTACTCAAAGCAAGATAAAACCCAGCACCAAATAATTCAGATGCTGTATCTCAAGAGTCTTGGCTTTGGTCCATCTGGATCCTAGGACCAAAGACCTAGGACCTCTACAAAGACAGGACAGACCCTGCCTCAGGGCACTCAGTTACTGGCAGTCTGGGCTTGAAAGACTGGAGACCACAGTCCATCACTTGCTTTTATTTGAAAACTAACATCTGAAGTCATGACTATTTAAAGATGACATCTATTTAAAACACACACAAAAGGGAGATGGAAATAGCAGGGGCTGTGAGTACTGGGGGCTGAGACTGAATTCTTCCTTGTCTGAACACATGGCGACTTGGATGCTTTCCACGGATGTCTCACAGCCGCTGTTCTCAGACTGCCAGAGGGAAAGCAACATCTCCCACATGGGGTGACAGCCCCTCTGCCATTACAGCCTGGCCTGTCAGTTTGCTTGCAGATCATTATCACTCTATTTATAACGCACCTATTTCGAACCCTGTAGACCTACTCACACATGAGAAACATCACCACATCCAGAGTCCCTGGTGAGCCAAGAATGTTTGAAGTGTAACATCTGCGAGGACAAAAGAAGAGAAAGCCTGATGCAAAAGAGAGACAGAGAGGGCAGGCAGGGCACAAGGTATCTCAGGACCATCACTGACCTACCAGAGTGTATCTCCATCCTGCCTCATGTGATTTATAGTCTGACCATGGTGACAGGAGAGGAACCAGAACTGGGATAACCCCTAGGGTATTATCTTTTTTTGCAATACTCTTATCTTTGTATCCTGCCTTCTTATTTCAAGATACATTTATTCTCTTTACAATTCTGCAGCTTCTGGAGATATCAGTTGTGGTGGCTCTATGGGAGGAACCTCCCTTTGTCCACAAGTGCAGAAAACAGAGTAACCTTCTCATTCCAGGTACCTCTGGTCTTTCTACAAGCTCTGGGCTATCCCGTGGGACTTGCTGTCACAAGCATGATGCCTGCCTCCCAGATGAAGCAGCTGCAACCAACAGGCTCTGAACTGAGTACAGACCTGGCCATCGGCAGCTGGCACTCCATGAAAAACTGTGGCTGCTGTCCGAACTTCTTCCCACCTGTTATAGTACAGTAGCTGTGAAATGCATTTCTCACAGAAGTCTATAATTAGGGTCCAGCACAGCTTTCTGAAGGCATCTGAGCCAAAAAGGCCAATGAAAACCGAACAGGCTCACTTGAGTCAGTAAATAAAAGTGTCACACTCTGTAGAGCTGTGCAACTCAGTTTTACTGATTTAGAATCATCCTCATTGTGGAAACCAGTGGAAGGAACCGTGGATCCCAAGGGATCATAGCTGAGCTGTTGTTTCCTGCAAGACGTTCCCATATAGCCAGGAGGCTTTATGTTCTGGAGTTGTGTAGGAACCTAAATGACAGAAATAGGTCTTTAGTGCTATGTTTTGGGATGATTATTTGTGCCTTCCTGCCTGCCATGGAAAACTAATTTGCATCTTGACTAACACCAGCTGTTTGCTACTGTTGATGAGCTTCAGTCATCTGTAAGTTCTGTCAACAACATCACATTTTATATATAGCACATTTTCCAACACAAGCCAGCACCAAGAGAATTTCCAGCTATCCCAATATCAGAAAATCTATACAAAGAGAAAACACTAAAAAACGTAAATAAATTCACAACTTCCCTACATAAAATTTACTTAAAATTTTGTCTTCAGGGATCCCTGTGCAGTTTCTGGGAAACCAGGCTGAGTTTGTTAAAGGAATTGTTGTGTCCACAGTGTTGCAATGTCTCCCTTTATGTCTTCTGAGATTGCCTCAGCCCCCAGTTTTGCAAGAACCTCTGCATGTGCTTGAATCATGCAAGCAGCCCCAACAGAAGGTCTTTGTTTGGCTAAGAGAAGAGATAGGCAGCAGTGCAAAAGATAATTTTTGAAAGCTGGTGGCCTTTTTTGATGGGGGGTCTGTACATTTTTAGGAGGCTAGGAGGAGCAGAAGAGGGCAAACATGCATTCAAAATGAACAGTGAGGAAGAAGAGGCAGGAAAGTGCCAGCAGAGTGAAAAGATGGTTAAAATGAACTCCTACTGAGATCACAGAGCAAGAACCAGCAGGAGACAAAACAGAGATTTTATCTTTGTATTCCCTGACCAGTTCATCTATATGCTATTCCATCCTTTATTATAATTTTCCATTTATTACTGCAGTTTTAAAGAAACAAAGAATAAAGATGTGCTTTGGGTTTTTTATTATATTATTCGCAGATAGGTTGTGTTAAATTCATACTTGTGGAGAGTTCCCATTTGTGGCTCTGCTGTTTCCATAGATAGTATATCCATCATTCCTGGAGATACATGCAAACTGACATTTTCTCTTAGACCCAAATATAATTAGATTTGCACACACTGAGCACAAGGTTATCAACCACAAACCAAAAAGACATCACATGAACAGGGAAGAATATCTGGGAGACACACCAATACATCTAGGGACCAGCAGATACAAAACCTGAATAATAGATGGGATAACATGATGCTCTCAGGGCCAGTGTCCTTTCTGATTAAATCTACTTCATCAAACATCATCAAGGACAAAATGTCACCTTTTCCCATAGTTGGATGCAAGATGAGTAAAAAAAAAAAAAAAGACTCCTAACAAATTGCCAAGTTACTCTTGGTCTTCTGCATTTTGCAGCAACCGGCCACAAAGCACCTCTGTACTCTGAGTATCAAATTAGTTTGCAAGCACTCCAGTTTTAGGGATGTTAATTTGTTAAATATTGCCTCAAACTGGAAAATGTGCTGACAAGCTCTCCGTTCCATTCTGCTGTGCTGCCTATCAGTGGACTGAGGACAGGTGGAATGCTTAGGGTCCCCTGCAAGTGGGCATCCTCAAAGCCATGTAATCATGTTTACATTTTCCTGTTAAGTGTTTGTACAGACATAACATTTTTTTTTTCTCCCTGAAAGCCTCAGACAGCTGAAAAACAAAACAGCATGGAATTGCTCAGTGGGTCTGTAACCATTGGTATAGCACCCACTGCATGGTCCCAGCCTCAGGTAGGATCAAGCTTGGTTTAGGGGAAAGCAGCTCATGGATGCACCTGTCAGAGTAAACTACAAGGGAAAAAAACCCTGAACTAATTCAGATTGCAGAAAGAGAAAGTTATAAAAATCCATCAGCAACTGACCAAGAACTTGACTTTACTGGCACATTTTAACTTTCATGGGCTACCAAAGAGAGGGATCTCCCTGCATGCATTCTGATGACTGAAAGACATTACGTCCATCACATCTTGGACAAGATGAACTGGCAGGTAAATTGGAAGTATTGGGTGAGACAATAATTCAATTTCTCTCATCGGTTCAGTTAATGGCTTTCATTTAGAGGATTCGTGCAAGATCGTTAGTCTCCATTAAGCTGACACAGGTAGACACAGACAGATGGTAAACCAGTTTCCTCAAAGCACTCTACTAAAACTGTCTACTTGAAGACAAATCCCTGATCTTGGTTGTCAGGACATTGATGAGAGTGCAGGAAAAGTCCAGGAGCTGACTTCAAGAAGCTCTGATCCTAGTGACCCTGCAAGCGTGCACAGGCTGAAGTTGACTGCTTAGGAACAGACAGCATAAGGGTGGACAGAAACTCAACCAAAAGCTCTGCTCTTTCACTGCAGAGAGCTGTGAGACTGAAAATCCTCTGATGCTAAGTGTGTGGGCATAGGGAGCAAAGGAGCCCTCTCTGTGGGTTGATACCACCTGTCCTCCCTCCTGTGTCATAGAATATGGTTGAGAGCCCTTTTATCCAGGATGTTCTTCTGGTCTCTGTTAAGAGTGTTTAGACAAGCTCAGAAAATTAGAGGTTTTACTGATCAGAATCCCTGACACTTCTCAAAGCAATGAGCATAGAATCATAGAATGTTTAGGGCTGGAAGGGACCTCCAAAGGTCATTTCGTCCAGCCCCCCTGCAGTGAGCAGGGACACCCTTAACTAGACCAGGCTGCTTAGAGCCTTGTCCAAACTCACCTTGAATATCTCCAGAGACGATGCCCCAACCACCTCCCTGGGGAGACTATTCCACTGATCCACCACCCTCAAGGGAAAGTACTTCTTCCTGATATCCAGTCTAAATCTACTCTTTTTTTTTTTTTTTTTTAAACCCATTACCCCTTGTCCTTTCCCTACAGGCCCTGTAAACAGCCCCTCTCCAGCCTTTCTT
>JANHGL010021831.1:0-36590 GCA_024611195.1 Ceyx melanurus | reverse complement strand
AGTTTGAAGAAGGTCGTCGGGTGCCGGAGCGCTCCAGCAGCATCATGGCGGAGCAGAGCGAGTCGCCGGTACACGTCCAGCAGCCCCAGCCGGCGCCAGCGCCCGCCGCCCCGGCAGTCGGCTGGCCCATCTGCAGAGACGCCTACGAGCTGCAGGAGGTTATCGGTCAGTGGAGCGGGAGGGCGGGGAGGGTAGTGAAGGGTTCTGCGAGGCGGAGGCAGGGGATGCCGCGGCGGCCTGGTCGGCTCCGGGCCTACCGGCGTTCGTTCTCCCGCAGGCTGGGGCTCGCTCACTGCGGCGGATGCGCCCGGCACTGCAGTGGCGCCGCCGGCGGCTGCTGCAAACTTTATCCGCCCGGCAGCGGGCGGGCGGGCGGCGCGGCCCCGGGGGGCGGTGGCTCCTTCTAGAACCCACCGCGCCCCGCCCGGTGTGGTCCAAGCCGGTTCGGTGGAAGGTGCTGCTACTGTCGCCCTCCTCCTGCTGCTGCCCTGTGATGCATCGTCACCCGCTGCACCGGTGGCAGTCGCCGCCTGAGCCCTGACTTGGGGGTTTGCGCGGGGACCTCGGCAACTCTGCAAAAATGTGCTCCGTGTGCTTTGTGTATGCCTGTGGGCTCACACATGTGCGGGCATCCGCTTATAGATTACTTCGCATTTTTCTGATGACTTCATGGGGGAGGTAAATCTCACCCTTAGATCTGCTACTGTTGTGGTGACTTCCTTTTAATGATTTAGATATATATGTATATAAAACCTTTTAACTGTTTAATCTTGTCCCCATCTCCGTGTGCCTCTTGGCCCAGCTCCCAGTGCCAACTGGTGGCACATGAGGCCAGTGGGGGATTACAGCTTAGTTTCACCCCAGTCAACCTGCTCTTGTCCTGGTTTGCCATATGAGGTTTAACCCATTTGCTGTCCCCCATGTCCCTGAAGGTAGGGGGTTGCTTGTAGTGTTACTCAGTGCTCTGTTCATATGTCTGGCTCATGCAGATCCAGCGTGTTCAGTCTCCATCCTCTATATTTGGGTTGGATTATTTTGAATTTTGCTGTCTGAAAATGTTGCTAACAGTATGTGTGATGGAAAGTTTTTTCTCTTCTGACCTAGATGTTGCTTGTTGCTAATAAACTACTTTGGGAAAACTTGCTTTTATTTGTATGTAATATTTTAAGCCTTCAGCAAATACTGCAGATAGCAAAGGGCAGCTCTGTGGTTGCTATTCCTTATGAACAAGGCCAGTTAAATGCAAAAAAAACGGAGTCTTGCTTGCTGATGCTGTTGGTTATCTTCAGTATTACGCACCAATTGCAAACTGTTGTCCGGCTGATAACAATCAGAACCACATATTACTGATCTGGGTTGCAAGTTATGTGTACTTAGCTTTGTCATTGAGCTTTTTATTCTCCACAGGCAGAAACAAAATAGTTGATAAAAGTACTTCTTTCTTAAAATGGGATGTCTTTCTGTTGACGCAGGTGGTGCCTTTGTGTTTCTGTTTGCATTTCCTAGGCTATGGAAAGGGACTAAGGAGGGATGAGGGTTCAGGTGTTCAGGTCCCTGGAGGTGGCTGGCCTGAACTAGACTGGTGCTCAGCATCAAGCAAGTGCTGCCAGCAGGGGTCCCCTCACGGGTGTGGGTTTACTGTCCAGAGGTCTTTGTTTTAGAATGCTTTTGGTTGGAAGGGACCTCAAAGATCCTGTAGTTCCAGCCCCTCCTACCATAGGCAGGGGTGCCTTCTGCTAGACCAGTTTACCGAAAGAGCAATCCAACCTGGCCTTGAACGCTTCCACGGAGGGGGCATCTGCAGGGGGAATTTGCACACTGTAACCTGTTCCAGTGTCTCACCACCCTCAGTAAAGTTCATCTTAATGACTAATCAAAATCTACCTTCTTTCACTTTGAAACTGTTACCCTTGTCACAGAATCACACAATGTTAGGGGTTGGAAGGGACCTAGAAAATCACCTAGTCCAACCCTCCTGCCAGAGCAGGGTTACCTAGATGAGGTCACACAGGAACAGATCCAGGTGGGTTTGGAATGTCTCCAGAGACGGAGACTCCACAACCCCCCTGGGCAGCCTTTGCTAGGCTCTGGCACCCTCACTGTGAAAATTTTTCCTTGTGTTTACCCCAAACCTCCTGTGCTCCAACTGACTTCCATTGCCTCTTGTCCTGTCACTGGAAGACAATCACCTTGGCCTTCCACTCTGGGAATTCTCTAAGGCCACCAGCAGCTTTTTAGCAGCACACTCCTAACTAGTTCCAACTGTGCTGGGCTGGTTCCATCACCAGCAGGGCAGCAGGTACAAGCATAAGTCACTGCTGTAGGGGAAGGGAGATAATGAAGGTCATTAACTTCCCACCCTGAATCCCCATGGCATGCCCAGTCCAGCCTCATCCTTTGGCTACATGCCCTGATAGAAAGGTCCTGCCTCATCTTTCCTGTAAGGCCCCCTTTAATTACTGAAAGGCTACAACAAAGTCTCTCTGGAGTCTCCAAGCTAAACAACCCCAATTTACTCAGTCTGGGGAATGGATTTAAATTAGCCAAGTGAAGGCAATTCTACAAGCATAAGCTGTATCTTTGCTGAGGAGTAAATACCTGTCCTAAGGTAAAAAAGGTTTTGAAGGTGTTGGATTAATCCTTGCCTAGGGTGTGACATGAGTCATGTGAGTTATTTAAATAATAGTTATTTCTGTGACGGTACCTGTAGAATGCCTGGGTGAGAATTTAATTGAGAAACTAATTTCCACTTTCTTCTTTCCACTTGTTTATATCTTTTGATATGTAAAATGTATTTATAAATATTTATATGTAAGCATACATCCGTTGTACAGGTGGGTGCTAAATTGGAGTAGTAAATGCCTATCTATAGAGAAACTTTACTGCTAAGTTACCTACTGGTGCTGTTTAAATGTTTATATTATTTCTTTCACTAAAGTGAATGCCTAGTAAGGAAATTGAGGTCAGGTTATTATATCAGATTCTTGGATACACTGAATTTGTCTGACTTCAGCTGAGCTCTTTCACTAAGCTTAGTTCACTTACATGAATTTCTCTCAAACTCAGATTTATTTTATACCACTTGACTTAAAAATCTTGTACTTAGACAAACACATATTTGAATTTGTTAACTTCTAGGAGACCCACTATGAGACTAAATTTAGTCTCAATACTACTACTAATAGTAAAAACTCAAACAAATACACCCCACCCCACTTCCTCAAAAGAAAACCCCTTATAAATTCTCTGAGTTTGGCCAAGTGCAGGCATAATTTTGGAGATGTTAAAGGAATGTTGTCCCTTTTAATGTACCTAGTGAGCGACCCTTAAAGCATCTTTTTTTTATACCTAAGGCAGGGGAAAATGATACAGTCTGGGCTTGGTTCGCAGCAGTTAGTATCCCAGCCATGCCAGGGTTAATTGCTTTGTGAATGTGAATAGTTACCGATTGCTGAAACAAAGCCCTTCACCTCTGGAAAGCACTACATACCTCTCCCTGAGGAGCTGGGTAGCTCTTTAGGGACTGGTTCGGTTACAACAGCCCTTTGCCAGTTAAAAGAGAAAAATAATAACGAAGCATCTTTGTGGACTTTGCAGTAGGCAGGGTACACAGGATGAGGTACATTAGTGTGGTTTATCACAACACATCCCAACAGAATAGGCTTTATATTGTATGGTAAGTAAAACAGAATTACTTCAGTGGCCTGCTTTAGGGCACTTAAAAGTTTTTGTGATTATCATAAAATGGAAATAATATAGTCATATTATCTTTCTTCATCCTGTGCATTTAGCAGATTGTAGAAGTTTTGCTCTTTTTCTGTGTGAGAACATGAACTCTTACTGTTCCTCTATGTCTAGACAAATGTTATTTTGAAAGCCAAGGCCACATGATATGGATTTCAAGTTACAACAGCTTTTTTTCCTGTCCATTGCTTCCTTCATGATGGTTGGGAGATTTAAGGGCCTGTTAAAGAGAAAATGCTGGCTTTAAGAACAGCTTCTTATGAGATATTCTTCCATGTTTGCTTTATTTTTAAGGTGGCTAGCCAGGTCTTTGTAAACTCGTGGTGTGGAGTTTCATGATACATTTAATCTGCTCTAACAGGCAGCTGTTGAAAGGATTGTATTGATCTGACTGAGAACTAGTTGTTCTGCTGGGTTAGTTTTCTGTTGGATCATGTTCCCTGTTTGACTTTCTGCATGGCTGCATGATTGATAGATCTGATGCAAGGAAAAGATTCTTCCTATTAATACATATAATAATCTTTTCTGGAGCAGGAAGAAACCTTTCTCATTGCTATCTGTAAATGTGTAGGTTAGAGAGTAAAGAAAAGATAATTCTGATGTTAATTCAGACTGATACAGGCTGTCCATACACATACCCATTTAGAAATTAGAAAGGAATTTCTAACTTACAACAGGAGGATCCAAAGCAGCCTTTCATTAGGAGTTAAAGAGATAAGAACTATAATTTCAATTAAGGAAGAGACAGATTTAATTTTGTGAAGACCTGGGAGATTTTATAATGCATTAAGTTAAAATGTGCAGTGGATTATAATGTATGTACTTGTTTGTTTTTTTTGTAAGCTGGACATGACAAAAAAAACCCTAATAGCAGTACTGTGAGAATTTATGTCACTTACATAGGTGAGTTTTTTCCTCCTCAGAAGCAATACAACATTTAAACAGTAATCAGTGTAAAAACCTGAAAAATGAGTAGTGTCAAAATTGTATTTATACCTTTTAAAATTGTAATGAACCCTACATCACACGGATGACACAAAGCAGCAATGAATCTAGGTTGTGAATTTGTTTAATTTTTTACTTTATGTTTTGGCTTGAGTTTTTGGTGTGAGATTGTTTTTGTTTTTAAAAAAGTTTCTTCAGTTGATATGAAGAAGTGGCTTTGCCTTGTTTTTGGAAAACTATGTTGAAGTTGATGCTCTTCTGGATGTAATTTAACATTTATCAGTCTGCATTGGTAATTGTGGAAGGAAGATTCTGTTCTGGAGAAGCAGTGGATTATCTCGTGATTAGCTGGGTGCTAGCTTGCGTTATAAAATTATATTTTCATCTCTTCTGCAGTTGACTTGGAAAATTAATTTGACTCGAAAACAGGCAGAATTAATTGGAAAATAAGAGTTACTGCTATGTGATGGGTTATCTATATGGACTGCAACTCATGAAAGAGCAACTTTGTGCTCAAAAATACCTTCTGTTTTGTTGCCTGCTAAGGTACAGTGTTGCTAAGTCAAATGTGTTGGAATTTTGAGTAGATCAGGTTACCTGTTCAAGACTGTTCTGTTGATTTTGTGGTTCTTCCTGTCAGTAGCCTGTGAGCTATGAAAGTTAATGGCTCTGGGGTCTTCGGTGTTTCTATGGAATGTTACTTAACTTTTTTTTTTTTTTTCCTCCCTGATGCATGTGTGTTGCTAATGGCTCTTTGTCTGACAGAGAATAGACTCCTATATTTGCTGTTATCAGAGATCTTTTACTCTGTAGAGAGGTCACTGATAACGCTGCTTGGGAACTGAGGCTCGGGTCTGCAAGCCTACGTTGTAATGTAACAGTGATGATGTATGTAATGTGTTTGCTGTTTTGAAAATCTCTTCATAGCTAAAGCTAAAATTACAGTTTGGTCTCTTAATCAGACACTTGTGTCTTTTTCACATTTCACAAATTTCTTAACTCTGTGCTTAATCAGGATTCTTTTTCCAAGTGGAAAAAAATGTGAAGGGCTTTCTTTTGTGGTAGTTTTTTATGTATATGCTGCAAATCAGATCAAACTGTGCTTAGTTAAATGCTAGCAACTGATGCTATCATAAACTTTGATAGTCACTCTTGCAGAGATTTCTTTGCTGAGTCCCTGTAATTCTTGAATAGGAAGCCACATCATTTGATAGGTAATACATAACACTACCTAAGGTATTTATACTAAAACTTTGTGTAAAAAGAAAGACATGCCTGCCTTAATTCTTCTGCAAAACAAATTATATTGCTTACCAACCTTAAAAGTTACCACAGCAGCCTAAGCATATTGTACAAGCAGATATTGAATATATCCTTCATAACATTAACCATCATTTAATACATGTGTAACTTGACAGGAAAAGTTTATTATTTTGTAAATTAAAATTTTACATTTTGGGAAATAGTTGGTCAATATTTTCTGCCAGCTAATAACTATTTGAAGAAACTGTAGAACTGTTAAATCTTCATTTAGTATTTTTCTAAGGAATGGCTTTTAATTTAGTTGTAAAGCTAAAGATGGTCATGCAATTTAAAAATACTTTGTAGAACATTCGCAGCACTGTGCAGCTAATGAGGCTGTGCAGAGCTCATAGTTGTTAATTATTCACCTTGTCTCCACATGATAGTAATAGTATTGGGGAAGGGAGCTCTGTTTTGTTTTTTTTGAATGAAAATTTTTGCATTAGAAATACCCAGTCTGGCAGCAAGGCTGTAGTTTTCATTACTTCTGAGTGGTTAAACTTTGTGATTCAGTGATCAAACTGTTATATAATTTAGTGACTTAAAAAAACCCAAACCCAAACCAACCAAAAACTCATGCAGTTGGAATTCTGACTTGTCAGAAAGACGATTAAATATATTTTACAAGAATCACAGAATCACAGAATGTTAGGGGTTGGAAGGGAGCTAGAAAATCATCTAGTCCAACCCCAAAGAACCTGAATGGCCTGAAAATAATTTTTTTTTTATGCATACATTGCTTAGGGTTTGTCACAATTACAAATAACCAGCAAATAAAGATTGTTGTAAAGTTAATTTGTTGACTGGAAGGGTAAAGGAACACACAATCAACACATCAGGCAGCTGCCTGGTGCTAAGTAATGATAATTTACAGAAAGTATGCTGTGCCATCCTGCTTTTGGAATCTTCCTACCTCCTTTATACTTGGCCCTCCTGTTCCTGTGCTTTCTTTTTTTTTCCCTTGTCTGAGTCCTTCCTACAGATAAGGTCCAAAACCTTTAAGACCTGTAAAGTCCTCGCTCTGCAGGAGTTGCTTGAGTGATAGAAGAGAAGCAGTTCTGCTGGTAAGCATGTGGAAATTTGAAGGGATTGTATGATTTTGATTCTCACTAAGCCTTATAACAGCAAGGCTTTTCATCTTCAAAGTGGGACCGCTGCTTGTGACCAGCATTGCGGGGGTACCTTGCTAGCAGAGGCCAAGTTCAGCCCTGGGGTAGCAATTTTAGGTCAGGTCATGTGTTGATCTGAAACAACAATAGAACAGTTTTACTTTTTTTTTTTGGTTTTCTTTCAGTAAAGAATCACTTTCCCTTAGGTCAGAGACCAGTTGTTTTTTTCCAGAATCAGCTTGTCAAGTGGAGCTTCTTTTTGTTAAATGGAAACAAAACCTCATCTGTTCTTATTGGCTTGAGGGCTGAAACACTGAACTCCCCATTCAAGGGAGATGTGGGTGGCTGATGTAGTGGCTACATATGTAGGTTGTATTTCATTTTTGTGTGGCATTTTTGGTTCTCTTGCCTTCCTCCCAAAATAATTCAGAAGTATAATGCAGCAGTAGATAGAAGCTGGTTTTATTACAAATAATAATAGTATTTCTTGGTGTTTAAAGAAAGGACCTTAGAAATCAAGTGAAGGTAGCTACTCCTGTTAACTTCTTGGATTTGTTGGTGTTACTGGGTATTGTTCAGCAACAGCAGAGGCGCAATCTGCTTTTGCAGAACTTGGAAGATAAATACATCACTGGGAGATCCACCAATGCCTAAAATTAAAAACAATATTATTTTTTTCCCCCTAAAGAAAGTCACACTTGACAGAAGTTGATACCGATACTGCTTAGCCTGCGTAAATAAGTAATTAGCCTTTTTGAATGAGTGGGTTTTTACTTATTTTTGCCTTTTGCAGCACAGCCTCCCTAGTAGGATGACATCCTGACAGCTTTGCTCAATTTCATTGTTTCTTGCTAAGTTTGAATGACTTTGGGTGTTGATGAGGGTCACATGGTTATAGCTTGTGGATGCAAGAATGTACGATATGGAATCTCTGAGAGGAGAATGTGCTTTAAAACTTTTTTTTTTTTCTTCCTTGTATCAGTCTCTTTATGCACTGTACTCTGTTCTGTGTGGCTGTGTGATTAGTTCTGTAATTGAAGCAATCCACACATGTTCAAAGCTTGTCTCCTGCCTTCTTTCACGTGTTTCGGCTGCTGTTCTCCTCCCTTGCCTACCCTAGGCTTGTGTGGTGGCAAAGCAACTCTTCCTTTGCTCTGCTTGCCCAGTACTCCTGGCTGGAGATGGTGCTGTGGTATTTTAACATGTGCCTGGTGGACTAGGAGCACTAAACAAAAAAAATGTGGACCACTCTGCCCCCAGGCCTGGGACAGAGAAGAGTATACTGGGAGAAATGAGCAATCCTGTGGTATCTGACAATGCAGGAGGAACCTGCTTTTTCCTAGAACTACTGTCAAGTCAGTTACTTTATGGGGTTGATTGTCTTTCAGGAGAGAATACAGAGTTAGGGGATGATGGTAAAGGGGAAAAAAATTAATGTTGTTGGGAAGTGTGCATGCTTCCAGGCATTTAAGTAGACTTCAGCTGTCTGGTGACTTTTGTAGAAAGTTTCCACGGCAGTGGTGAGATGCTGACAATGCTGATGAAGGTGGTGGTTTTTTTAGAGTCCTTCTGAACAATTCCCAAGTGTGGCTTTCTAGCTTCTTCTGCAGCTTGCTCCCAACAGAAACTCAGTGAAAGGTTTGAACAGTGTTAGCTGAGGAATTAAGTTTGTGGCATTGGTGGAGTAATATTTTCTGTCCTTTGGCTCTAGGTATTTGTCTAAGTGTGTGATTTTACTCAACAATGTGTTGGAATCCCAGTATGATAAATCAGCTGTCTCTGTTAATCCTGTATCTTTATAATTAACACTTTCTGAATTATTTTGTCAGCCTAAATTATTCCTGTGGATGTCTAACTGTCTCTGAGGTATCAGAAGTAAAATATAGGTGAAACTTGAGGATGTCCTGTAAAGCTGATAAAATGTTTATGCTACATAACTTTTAAGTGGAGCTGTGCTGACACAAAGAGAAATATGGCCTAGAAGCAAACAGAAAATTAGAAGCTTTCTGTGTTCCTAGTCATGCTTTCAGAAGTAGTGTGAACTGAAATATCTCAAAGTTCAAGACCAAAATTGAATGTCTGTTTTTCTTAACAGAAGCAAATAATTATTATAGATGTTATTAAACATATATTATTATAGTTGTTATTATGTAGATGTTATTATAGATGTTATAGATGTTAAACTATGTGCCAAGTATACCTGCTTCAGGGTAGTGGTACAAAAATTGTTAATTTAACAGATCAGAAGAATGCTGTGTATTTACTTGTTGATCACCAACACTATAGGAGTAATATGGACAAGATTCATAAGCTTGAGCTATTACTTTAGATTACTTACTGATAAGAAGCATAATCAGATTCAGAAGGATCACAGTTGAGTTATAAAGTTGCTTTTCCCTTTTCACTTCTTTGTTTTGAAGACATTTTATTACAGGGACTGAATTCAAACTTATAATTTATTCCTGTTATTGTCTTGTGCTTCTAGCCTCTGAGCCACTTCAGACTAATAATAGAGCTGCATTAGAATTAGATTAGAATCACCTAATGAAAATTTAATGGTGCAGTAACATTTGTTTTGCTTCAACTCTTCCATTGTTTCATGAGAAGCAGGATGAGAAGGTAAGTTTTTTTGCATGTTGTGTGTGGCCACAATGGACTAAATTTCCAGGCACCTTCTATTGGGGTGAACTAGCTGAAGATGCTTTGTAGCTCAACAGTGCAGTATTGATTAGAGATCTTCATGACTGTGCAGTAGCAATACAGCCTTTGTTTTGGTAAATTGCTGTTCGTCATTCTCGGAAGCGAGTGATGCGCTATGTGGTGACATCCGGCAGACTTGGAAAATACTGCATTCATCATATTAGAATTGTTCCAAGTGTTTACTTTCCAGCTAAACGTGAAACAATAAAATATGCCAATTAAATCAACACCAGCATTTGTTTATAGTTCTACTTCAGAAATGAACAGTAATTCTCTTTTAACAGCTTTTTTTCTAGGCAGGGAATCTGTATTGATGAAACAACAGGGAGAATTAAATGAGCAAAATCCATGTTTCCTTTCTAAAAATATTTTCACTAAAGAATACATCTTGCAGTTTATCATGAGGGGGAAAATACTTAGCCATGTAACATAATAAAATGTTTAAAGATTGTAATAGAACATATGGTAGGAAAGGGGTTTTGTTTTTATTTTGTATTTTATTAGGAAGAACTGGTTATGCATTAGAAGAGTGCTGAAGAAAGAAGTTTCCTTACATCTGTGAACTTTGAAGGAAATCTTTATTTCTGAGGCAGTGCCTGTATTTTGTATGGTAAGATGCCATTGCATTGTAGAACATGATACAAATTAACCACTAGCTTATTTTTTTTCTTCCTTTACAAAAAAAGGTAGTTTATTTTGATTTTTTTTCCTTATACATTTTTGTTGTGTAGACAGCTGTAGCTCAAATAGCTGTTTCTTCCAAATAACGTTACTCAAGAGTAGGTCAATACAGGGCTTTTTTGTGCTGTTGTGAAAGCTTGCAACTGAATGAGGTTTGGGCAGGCAGGCAAGAAGGAGATGGGAAACTGTAGAAACCTTAACCCTGCTGCACGTCTCGGCTTGGGCAAACGACACCTGTTCAGGAGTCTCTCTTAACAGCAATTTCCTCAGCTTTGTGTACTTTCCATGTGAGCCTGCTGCAGCATGTCCGGGGCTGCAGAGGTGATAAAGGGTCTGGGGCATCTTGTGTTTGAGGCTGAGAGTTGGGACCATGCAGTGTGCAGAAAAGAAGGCTCAGAGGCATCTTATGAGGGAGAGAGAGCAGATTCTTCTTAGTAGTGCCCACAGATAGGACAAAAGGCAATGGACACAAATTAAAAACTATGAATCTCAGTCTTAACACAAGAAAGCTTTTACTGTGAGGGTGATCAAACGTGACAAGAACGTTGCCTTGGAGGAGTTGTGGTGTTTCCACCTGTGGAGATACTTGGAACTTGGCTAGGCAACCTGCTTTAGCTGTCCTGTTGTTAATAGACGGATTGGACTAGGTGATCTCTAGAGGACACTTCCAACCTAAATGATTACATGATTCCATGGTTTGAGACTTTTTTTTGGTGATACCTTTGTGTGAAACAGCAGAATATGATTTGTTTGTTTTTTTGTTCTTTCAAAGAGTATCTTAAACTTAGGAAACACTCTGACAAAAGTGACCCTGGTAACAGGCAGATAGGGAGAATATTTGTGGATTACGAATTGGTTACATATTGTTTTTTCATTAATGTTTTAGTTGTGTTTATGTCTATAAATTTCTGGTGAAATAGGAGCATGTAAAGGGAGTGAACCAGTTAATGTTGAGGCCTCTACAATGTATTTGGGTTTGGAGTTTTACTTCTAACAAGATATACACTAGTTCCTTGGCCCAGACATCCTTGCTGTCCCTGTATTTTGAAAATATCCAAAGACTGGTCTGTACCATTACATCTTTCAGGGATTAGAAACATGTTTCTGCTGGAGCAGAAGTTCCAGTACAGGTACTTCTAAAAGGAGTTTATTTTGTCATTCAAGAGCCACTCTGCAAAGCAAGCTAAAGCTCTGCAAGGAAGATCAAGGATAGGTTATTAATTTAAAACCTGTCCTGATTGCTCTAAACTGAAATGCAAATGTACAGGCAACTAAATAGCACTAAGTGCAAGTTAGGGCTCTTTTTTTTTTTTTTTTCTTTGTTTTTATTATTACATTATCCTCTGTAAGGTTTTATTAACTTTTTTTTTTTTTTCTTCCTGCTCTCTTGAAATATTAATGTCTCTCTTATATGATGGGAGGCTTTGCCCTTCAGTAAGAACTACATCCTGATACATGTATTTCTGAAATGCTTTTTTGATCTTTTTAGTACTTGGAAGTATTACCATTAAGATTTTCCTATGAAAGCCTTCTGTTGACTGTTCACTCATGGATAAAACTGTAGACCTTTTGAACCAACTATTTGGTAGAACCAACTATTTCTATTTGGGTAGAAAAATTTTGAGGGAAGAACAATGTCAACTTTCATTTTCTCTTCTAGATAAGATTATTTGATTTAAATTAGGATTTATTAACTGAAGTTTTTTTTGTTGTGGAGCTGACAGAAAGATAAGGAAGTTTATTTTAGCGGCTTTTCAAATGAATGTAGGAAAAAAAAATTCTTTTTGTGGTGCATGTGTCTGAGTGAAGTGTTTATGCTTCTTCAGATCAATGAAGGAAAAATGAAATGCCCCTGCTGATATGCTTTCTGGAGGGTTGATTAGGTAGAGGAGGATGCCTCAGATATCTTGCAGAATCTCCTCTACTAAATCCCTGGAGATTTTGCTTTTTCTTCTTTATAATAGTTTGAAGTCTGTGATTAGAAAAAAAAACCCAAACAGCAAGCCTCAAAAAACCCAAAACACTTAAGAAAGTACATTGTAAGCAATGTTGTGAAAAATACACTTTTGTATTAACCTGGTAAGAACAAACCTATTATTCTCCTGAAAATGTGAGTAAAATTCACATAGTTTTATCAAACCCTCTAAAACCAGAAACTATCAAGACCTCTTACATATACATCACGTTGATTTTGTGTGTTTAACAATATGAATGATGATAAATGTTAAATAAATAAACCAATAACAAGTGAGATGTGTTAGGTTATTGATGCTGTCTTTGTCCTAAAACAGCATATTAAACCAGCAAGAAGGTTTCTCTGTTTTACACAGATGTTTCCTTGTAAGGCTTTTGGTTCTGTTAATTTGATTGGAAGGTGTCAGTACAACTGTAACTAACAATAAATCCAAATAACAAAACAAAAAAAAATACAAAACTAAAAAATGAAAACAAAAAATAAAAATAATGTTGTTTACATTGTTACCTGAAAATCTGACCGACATTGTGATGATGGATGGATGACAATACAACTGACCACTTTTTTTGTGTGAAATTAATTTTTGTGTTTTTAATAAATTCTTAAACAGTTGTGTCCTTCCTTTCAAGTCTTTATCAGGCCTTTTGTTGGATTCATTCACGTTGAGTACAGCACATCCACATTCCTCCTTATCACACAACAATCTCAGTGTGATGGTACAGCAGGAGCTGACTCCCTCCTGCCGCGTGCCAGCTGGGTGGCTGTGCAGCACGGCCGTGCTGCCAACTGTGCTGCAAAAACAGTGGAAGAGTAGGTGAAAAAGCCTGCTGCAAGTTCTTTGGCTGCTACTTTTTCTGTTTCTTCTTCCCTAACAAATTTGCAGTGTGAATAAAGTTAGATTCTTTTTTGGTTTCCAGGAAGCCAGTGCAGGTCTTACTACAAAACTAACGTTAAATGGTGAAGCGCTTGAGTACTTCAGACCTGTTCCTCTTGTCTTGTCTTGTCTTGTCTTGTCTTGTCTTGTCTTGTCTTGTCTTGTCTTGTCTTGTCAGCTAGTTTAACAGATAATAATACTTTTTACATTTACACTATTACCTGTGGGTCAGTTCTTTACTTTGATTTTCTTGAGTCCTTTCAGAGAACATTTATGATGATCCATGCTTTTGTCATATTCTTTTATATAATTGAACCTAATGGCAACTGAACAGAGTGGATCTTCCCTTTTTCCCCGTAGGTGCTGAGATTAAATGGATTTAGTTATTTTTCATCATGCCTGAAGAAAAAATATTCCTTTAAATCTCTTTTAAAGCAATGAACTAATTATGTGTAATGATTGATACTCTCACTGCCCAGGAGCAGCTCCTGTCCAAGTTCCCCGTTCTGGACTTGGAAGCACTTGATTTTATGGACAGTGCTCTGTGTGTTGTTAAACTGCCCTGTTCTGTGGTGGGGGCATCATCACTACCAGGTTGACTGAGTGCCTGGGACTTTGAAGGCTGGTTAGGAAAGGTATAATTTGCCTGGTATACAGCAATCTTGAGGCTGGTAGGGAGGGGAAGAGGAAATCTGTTTGGTTTGTCTACTTGGTACACAGAACCCTCTCAGGACTGACAGTAAGAATCAGTGCAGAGGATGACTGCTTGCCTTATAAGATGGTGTTGGTTATGCTAACTGCGTAACTGTGGGATCAGGAGCAGGGGGCATTGATCACACCAATATTATCCTGAGACCTCCACAAAGCAAATTCCAGTTTTTATGACTGCAAATTTTGAAATATTGGTGGTTATGGAGTTTTTTTTATAGCCTTTTTTTGTTGTTGTTATAAGTAACACTTCCTATGAAGATATTTGAGATATGGAGCAGAGCAAAAGAAATTTACTCTTGGGTAGCATTTATAATACGGATTTGCCTAGACAGTCTTAATTTGAATTCCTATAGTTCCATTTCGTATTCTTTATTTAGGTGACTCATTTATTTTAAATGACAAGTCAGGGAGAAGATAACACCTGCTGAAAGTGGACTGCTTTTGTTTAGATTTTCCTTACAGCTGTGGTGCTGACATTTCCTTGGCATGGCTGATGAATGGGAAGATGCTCTTGTACTGGATCTGGAAATGTATCAGGCTCCCTGTGAGCTCCATGAGTAGCATGTAACAGGATTCAGTGCCAGGGAGCACTTAGTTAAAAGCAAATTTTGTTGATGACGCATACAGAAGGGCATTAAAGTACCTGGTGTCATCACTCCACTTTCTTTTGCAACACACCTACATCTTTCAGTGTCAAGTACCAAAGCTGTGTTTGGAGTATGTGCAGCTTCCTATTCAAAGACAGGCAAAAGGAGAAGCATTGTGGTTGCTGTCTGTTTCTGATGCACTTGTAGGAATTGATCCTCAAGTTCCTTAGCACCTTATGTTACCCAAAAGACTTGCATTCCTTTACAGGTACCTTCTTAAAAAAAAGGGCAAGAATGTGTTTTTGTTATGTGTCTTGTCTTATTTTTGTGATTGATCAGGCTAGAAGTTTTCCAGTGTTGAAATGTGGGGCTGTCAGGTAAGTTGCTAACCACGTCTCCTGCAGTGGTGGTATCACTTTAAACACTAATGGTGAAAGCACAGGGGGAGAAAACTATGTTCTGCACTAAGTATAAGATATTGGATTGGAAAACTAGTAAGGAAGATGGGATGCTGACTCTTAACTACTGTAGCTTCAAAGGCAAGACTGTTTGCAACGTGACATAACTGTATGGGGTAACAGGATGTATTTCTGTAGTAGAGAAGCATGGCTTTATTTCTACTGAGCTTCAATGGAACATGTGATCTTGATCCAACTATAAGTTATTGTATCTCTGCTGTGCTTAATAAACAATATTTTTGGTGGTTCATTTACTTTACTTTTTTTTTTCAATATAGTTGTAATAAATAAAGTCTCTCTGATAAAGATTAAAAAAAAACCAAAAAACCCCCTCAGGGTGGGTTTTAATATAATCACTTTTTTATCTCTGTTGAGAGGGTTGATTGGAACAGGAGGGGGCAGTTGTGAAGTGGAAGGAGTTAGTGGGCATAATGTGTATTTTTTTCCTCCCTTTCCAAACTCTATGCCAGCTTTACTTGAATACCCCAAACATAACAAATGGTCACCCTTGGACTTTCCTATGTATCTTAGTGTGTTGATGGCATTGTAACTATCTGAGAAGTTCCAAGCTGTGGACAGAAATCTTATTGAGAAGGCGTTAAACAAACTGTTAAATAAACCTATGTCTAATCTAAATTTATGTTGTTTCATTTTCTATCCACAGACTTCTTTGATGCCTTTGTCAGAGTACAGCTCTTTTAAAATTCTTTTTACTGTGACCATTGGTGATAGCTGATTTTTTTTTTCAGAAAAGAGAAACATTTCAGAAGAATTTTTTCAGTATAGTGTTTCTGGGCTCACAAGTGGAGGGAAGAAAGACTTATACATTTTTCAGATCATCAGTATAGGTATTGATTCATCTTATTTCCTGAATAATTAGCTTGTGATTGATAGTTATTTGCTGTACTCTGATGCTAGAAGCCTCTGTGTTCAAGAAAGGAGATGCCTCTTCTCATGCACTTCTGGCAAAGGAATTTATTCTGTTCTTCAGATTTGACAGGGAGTTGTATATGATTTATTTTTAAAAATAGAAGTAATATGAAATTTTACAGGGTTCAGTGATGGGCTTGGTAGTGGTAGGTTTACAGTGCAGAGTTTGACTTGATGATCTTAAAGGTCTTTTCCAACCTAAACAGTTCTATGAATCTATTCTATGAAGCGGCTAGGATTTCATCCTGGCTTGGGCTGAATAGTTTTTCTATATGCTTTTCTTGTTTATCTTTTATATGACCTTTGTATATGAATCTATTCTGAAAATGAAGATCTAATTGTTTCCTACAAGTAAAGAAAACTTCTGCATAGATGCAAAAGATATATCAAGGAAAATCTTGATCTTGTATCATGTATCAACAGCTAAAAATTTGATTTTCTTCCCCCTGCTTCAGACTGAAGTTATAGCCAAAGTAATGAGAAGATTTGTATCTCCATGTCTACTGAATGAGAACTTTGTTAAATCAATGTAGATGAGGCTTACTTGAGCTGAATTGTGCTGTAGTGGTGGTTTTTTTCTTCGGATGTCTTATTTAATTTTAAAAAAAATATCTTTTTTTTTTTTATTATTTGCATTATTGGAATTTTTAAAGGCTTTGTTCTGTCAGCAGACAGAACAGGACATGTCAGTGTTTGTCTGTGACCACATCCTGCAGAAACATGACTGGTTAGTCCTGTTGAGACTTTATTTTAAGATAAGCTCAGAATTTTGTAATGATGTTCATACATTGAGTTAAAAAGCTTTGTGATTTGAGTGAAAACATCATGTGAACAAACAATGTTTGAAAATAGCTAAGCAAATAGCAATTAAAACATGGACAATAACTTTCAGTGATGAGGTATTGTCGGTGCTGTTTTCAGATATGCAGAGGGAAAAGCTCTCAATTGTTCTTAAGTCAGCTTGTAACTGAATCCACCTTTGTAGAGCTTGACAACAAAAGTCTTTTTGTTCACAATTTGTATTCATCTAGGACATGCCAATTACTGAGCATATAAATACAACAGTGTATTAGCGTATTTTAATTTATATTAAAAATATTTAGAATTAACAGGTAGAAGCTATTCATTGGGGGATTTATATTTCTGTGTGAATGAGCTTGATGGAATTAATTTGAGGAAGCACATTTTGCTGTATTTGGTGTGGTAGCAAGATGTTGAACCTGGGCAAACCTCTTTCTGAACATTACTTGCAATCATTTCATTAATTTAGTGATGCAGTCATGACTGGGGCAAAGCCAGTGAGTGGGTGCTTGATGAAAGAACCAATAAGATCTTATACTCCTGCTGTTTGCAAATAAATCATACAAAAGTAAATTATTCTAATGCATTCCCCCAAATCTGTTCAATTCCACCAGGCTTTGTTGTCAGTGTAGTTGTATGACGTGTGATTTGCCTGTCAAGTAAGCGTGGCTGACTTTCTCTGCTGGACTATTCAGCAACGTGCATCTTCTTATTATGGGAGTGATACTCATGCCTTCCATGCTCTCTACAATGATTACCCTAATCACAAAGAATGAGCAGAAACACAGGTGGAACTGTGTTTCAGAAAGAACAGAAAGAAATGACATTTGATAGAGCACACACTCCTCACCTCCCCTTGTAATATTTTAAATGGTGTAACTATGTAAGTCATGCTCTTGATGAAAGTGGACATGTTCAAAGACAAAAGTGTAATGGTTCCCAAACTATGAAATGCATTGAGGTGGTGGGTGTGACTTGATAAATGAGCACATAATTTTGTCAGCTTGGGAATTTTTTGTGGAGTGTGAAACAGAAACTTTGAGGGTGCTTTTTCTTTGCAAGCTGTCTTGCTAGTGGAAAGGTATACATGTGGGAAAAGCACTGAAAAAAGGATAAATAGGAGATTGTAAATCCTGTGTCAGTGTGGGGTTCTTGTGTTGGTCGCTGGTTTAAACTCCTGTTATGTTTAAGACTGTGTTGTTATTCTGGCCTTTTTCAGGTAGCGGTGCTACAGCAGTTGTCCAGGCAGCACTGTGCAAACCCAGGCAAGAACGTGTAGCAATAAAGAGGATCAACTTAGAAAAATGCCAAACCAGTATGGATGAATTACTTGTAAGTAAATCAGAGGGGAGCATATGACACGGAGACTGCCTTCTATTTTGATTTTGGTTTTCACTTGGCCCAAGAGCGAGAGTAGAATTTTCTGCAGGATAGTAGCGAGAAAAGGATTTGAACATAATGGGAAAGAAGTATGCCCTTCCTCTAAAAATATGTTATATTAATGTATATTTCCTAATGCCACAAAAGTAAGTGAAAATTTTAATCAAGCTATTGAGAACTATGGGAAGAACCTTACCCCTTGGCCTTCTAGAGACTTGATTTTCGAGAGATTACTGTCTGCTTGTCTATCTTTGCTTAATACCACATTTTCCTTTGGTTAAACACTGATTAAAAACAAAAAGTTAAAATTTAGTGGGTGTCCTTAAAATGTCTAAAACACCAACACATGTCAAAAACTAGCTGTTGGATTGTTTTGTAATGTTAACTTCTGAGGGGAAAAGTACAAATGACTACACTGACATCTACACAAGGAAACTTTTGTTAAGGCTAATAACATGCATTTATCCAATAGGCCATAACAAGCCTTTTGAGGAATGCTGTTTGGGTCACTGATCAGAGGAGGAAGGGACCAGTAAGAGGCCCTTTGTAAAAAGGACTGCCAAGAGCTTTTTCCTCTGCACTGGTTATGGCCATCCAGACGAAAAACTGTTAAAAAACAAAACCTGTTGCTTTCTAATGCTCCTAGTCAGGTGTTGTAAGACTAATGCATATTTATATGTAGGCAGAATAACAAGAGTTGAAGGACACAAAACCATTCTAAAAGTGAGAACACTTTCTTCTGTTCCACAGGTTATACTACTGCCTAGAGACTGGGCTTTTTCTAATGCAGAAATTCCTGCCTCTGAAGGAAATGATCTCCTCAGCAGGGAATTACCAGTGCAAAAGATATCTTGAATTTGATACAGAGGGTATGGTCCATCCAGTTTCTTCAGAATGGCTTTTTTTACAGTGGAGGACCCAAAATGCTCTTCCCCTGGTGATTGATGGCATTCACCTTCAATTTATGTAACAGCTTGTATGGGACATTGTTGTGTTTTTTAAAAGAGGATTGTGGTAGTGGAAGCTACCTCTTAGGTAGTGAGACTTCTGTCAACTAAAAACTCAAAAAGATAAAATCTGAAGTTTGATAAGAAAGAGAACAGCCCAAGGTGAGATGCTGTGCATGATGTATTAACATCTACAGTCCACAAAAACATTTATATAAAACCAAAAATACTAATCATTGTAATATAAAATGGTCAAAGTGTTATATATATATATATTATTAGAATCTGAACTAATAATGGGAATTAAAAATTAAAAAGCTAAAACAAATAAAACCAGACAAAGCTGCCAAAAATCTGAAAGAGGTGGTCTAGAGAAATGACAGAAGATAGTTACCAGCTTGTACAAAGTTATCTTAGCAAGTGTGTGACTATATTTGCTGCTGACGTGTTTCCACTGTCTGTCAAGTAAGGTAATAGGTCTTGAATTTTTGGTTCCATGTTGCTTGCCTTTGGTACAAAAACAACTGTCCATACCATCTTTTTAATTTTTTTAACGTAAGTCAATTTCTGCTTTTCTGTGTTCAGATTTTGTGCTTCTTTTATTTGTTGTTCTGTTTTGATCTGAACATAAATTCTGGCATTTCTAGTTCCTGGTTAGGAAAGTAAATGGTCTGTATGATTCCTTTTATTTTTATGTGTGTGTACACACATGTGCATGCATACATAGAGATAATTTTTCTTTCTGTGAGGGAAAGTATACTTGCTCTGACTTAGTTCTAATAGAGTTATAATAGTTATAAAATTTTGTTTAAAAAATTATATAAGTTATTCTGGAAAAGGGTATTATTGACCTTCAGAACTTTTGTTACCATTGTGCTAATGCTTTTGTTTCAATTGATAATACTTAAAATGCTCTTGCTTCTTGGTTTTTTTTAAGTTTTTGAGGTGCACTTACTTTTCTGATCAAACAGTTTCCATTGTCACAGGGACAGTCTAAAATTGACTGCCCTCTGAACATACTGTCTTGTAAAATCCTGCTGCTCAGAGCTTATGAATGGGATGCACAAATTCTCAGCTGCGTGGCCTTCAGAGAAGTGGAAAATGCAGCAAGCCTGGTGCCCATGTAAGCAGAGTTAGGATTCGAGCCAGTGTCAGTTAAAATAGAAAGGTGGTGTGGGAGGGAGTTCAAATAATACTAGGGTTACAGACTGCCAGACTTCTGAATTCAATACTCTGTTTCCTGCAATGTCCAGTGTTCTCACTATTGTAAGTTGAATGTAACTTAACCCCATGAAGCAAGGAAAAAGTTCCTGTCCTTAGTATTGTTCTGACTGGATGTCTTCCCCCATCCCCTTACCTCCCAGTTTTTTAAAAACAAACAGAAACCTTGACACTGCAAACCAAAGAACATTCTATAGGATCATTAACTTGATTGAATAGATTTTCTAAATGGTTTGCATATTCCCTCTGGAAATTTCCTTCAAGACAGGCTCTCTGAAGGAGCCCCTCGTGTTATGCCAAACCCTGTGTGTCAAAACGTCATACCCTGGGTGTCAATGAAGGAGGCCCTAGGAAAGCACCCACAGAGCTGTGGCACCTGCCTGGTCACTGGGAGCTGGCCCTGGCCCTGTGGGAGCTGCAACTGAACACTGAAAGGAGCTGTTGTGCAGTTGCTTATTAACTGTCACCCACCTGCCCTTAGGCTGACACACATTTTTATGCAGCTGCTCAGTGAAATTTAGATGGGTAAGAACCTGGCCAAGGAGTTAGCTTTTAACCTGGACGTACTGTGTAATGAACCGTGCAAACACTTGTGACAGCCACAAGGGAGGGAGAGGAAGAAGATTTTGATTTTAAAGTGCTGTTATAGCTTTGATGCTTTTGAATGTCTAAGTGAAGGAGGCTCTGGGGTGTTCTGGTCATCCTGCTGCAGGCTTTGCCTCTGACAATGTCTTTTAAGTGAATGCTTTTCTTTCTCACCTGTGTGTATCATGGGCCTCAGCCAAATAACTGAAATTTGGGGAGTATTACTGTTCTGTGTGTGATAGGGGCTCTCCAGAACTGCAAGTCTAAAATTAATACTTCCCTGACTAAAATTTAATCCCGTATCTCTCAAGGAGTACTTTCTGTTTGTTTATTTTTATTTTGTAAAGACTCTGGAAAAAGTAACCCAGGCTGAGACACAAGATGTCTTTGGCCATGGTCACTGTGGTTACTGTGATAGCTCAGTTTTTACCAATGAATTGCTGCAGGCAGACAAATATTTAAAGCACTTTTCAGTTAAAGATATTGAAGCTTACTACAGTTAATTAGTTACATTCCCGTACTATTAATGTGTGAGTAAAGTATCTGAGGTGTATTTTGCTCAGCTGTGTCAGGTAGACTCTTTGCACTATCATTGTATTAGAAGCATAGGAAAATAATAAAACAATGCAAGAAATTAAATGGTATTAAAGAGGGAAAGAATTACAGTTAAGATTTGGTATGGATAACTAAAATAAGAAACTGAGGCAGTAATCTGACTTGTGTTTAAACCTACACATTTTCTGAAAAAGGGAAATGTGCCCCACGCTTCTTTCTTCTGTTTTCCACTTACAATCTCATGAGGTGGTGACAAATGTCTAGAAAGCTATTTTTGCAAATTGCTCTGTTCTTCAAGCTCATTGCATGACTATCCAGGTATTCATTCTTTTATTGTTCAGGGCTCAGAAGTTGCCGAAGAAGGAGGAATTTTGACAACAGGGTTTGCTGGATTGTGTCAAACTACAGTCTGACTTAATAGTCACCAACAGACATAGTGAGATTGAATCACAGCCTTTAATACATTATAGTTAATTTGTTATTATAAAGCATCCATGATGTCAAATGCATTGTAAATAACAACAAAACCCTCTCTTGCTGAATTGAGGTTGAAAGTAGAAAATAGCATCTCTGGCAGCTTTAACCAATCTGAGCGAGACTGCTGTAGTGCCTGCCTTGTACTTGTACCATGGGTCCACCTGAAAGCAGTTACTTTTCAGGGAGGGAAGGGAGGTGGAAGTTTGCATTTTTTATCTGAGTTGTCTTGCTGCCTGGCTTGGTCTCCAGGAGCGTGTCTTCTGGTGCCAGAGATGGTTAAGGGCTGTGTGGCCAGAGGTGGAGAGGGGGTAAAGTTGTGGGAGCTAAGTTGGTTGAGGCCAGGCCCTCCAGTACAAAGGAGGCCTAAGTGCTCCTACGTAAAGGATTGGCAGGGTAATGAGAGCTGCTGGAAAGGTGTTACAGAATAGTTATGTGAGAGTGAATAGAGAAAGGGCTCTCCTTGAAATAACAGATACAAGGCAGTCATTCTTAATCCGTACAGCTGTGGCGAGTCATAGATGCTGTTACTTGGTAGTGCCACATTGTGCATATGTTGGTGGAGTGCCACATTGTGCATATGTTGGTGGCTGGCTGTGTGCTCCTCTAGCCAGTTGTTTCCTCTGACTTCTGGTATGTAACATTGCTTCTTCCTCTTGTACTTCTGTTTGACGGCGTGGCTCTGGTGTCCACCTGTCCATCCCACAGCAGCTGAGCCAGTGGTGCTGTATCC
This sequence comes from Ceyx melanurus, assembly GCA_024611195.1. Taxonomy (NCBI): domain Eukaryota; kingdom Metazoa; phylum Chordata; class Aves; order Coraciiformes; family Alcedinidae; genus Ceyx; species Ceyx melanurus. The sequence goes on along the minus strand of JANHGL010021831.1, from coordinate 13,878 downwards.
TGTGTTCAACAGCTTCCTTCTTTGTTTTTCACCTGCTCCCATTCTACTCTTTCCTTTTGAACAAGAAAGGCAATAAGTTTTGATCTTTCCTTGTGTTTTGTTGTTGAGCCTGTACCCACACTTTCAGTGCTTGGGTGCTGCTCATCCCTCATTACTCACTCTGAATTTAGGACTTTAACAGTAATTTCTTTGCTAATCTTAGAAGAAAATTCATATAGTTATGACTGTATCTCCTGGCCAAACATTACTTGTGTTTCGTCTTGCATGCAGATCTATAGGTAAATTAAAATGCTTTGGTGCCTTGGTGCACATTATGTGCATATTTCAGTTGTTACAGTATTTAACTTTGGAAAATAAATTTTATCTCTATACAAGCAGAACTGATAGCTGGCTGTGTTATGTTGGGCTTTGTATTTCTTACAGAAAGAGATTCAAGCAATGAGTCAATGCAATCACCCCAATGTGGTGACCTATTACACATCTTTTGTGGTGAAGGATGAACTTTGGCTGGTTATGAAGCTGCTAAGTGGGGGTAAGTCACTGGTTTCACTTGTTTAGGTCAAGGAAATTTGTTTTTTTTTCTAATGTACCTTCTTTGAGTTAATTGACCTAAACCAATTAAGGAGAGGGGAGAGAGACTACATAAGATGAATCTTGAGACATAGGTATTTTATTATAAAAATGTACAGGCTTTAAAAGGTTGTCTATATATAGATTGACAGTACAGGCTACTAATTACTAAGATAGATTTTGTTCATCTAACTACTGTAATCGAAAATTCAGAATCAATATATTCAAATTCTCTGTTAAGGCTGTGTAGGAATAACTGAGGAGAATTAAATCACTTCTGTCACTGTGGCCTTTTTTTCAGTTTCTCTAGAATCCACATGTTTTTGTAAAAACAAAGACATGTATTTGTAAAAAACCCCCACGTATTTCTGATTTAATATTGTTTCTTCATTATATATTCAAGGAAGATTCTTCCTAGGACAGGCTTTATACACATTGCTTAAACTAACCAAACACTCATTATTGTTTTTATGATGGTGGTTAATTGTATAAAAATCTTACTTGGTTCTGGGAGTGGAAAAAGGGGATGAACTGGATGTGGCTGACTTGTGGCTTAGAAAAGGGAAGCTGCAAAATAAGATGTGATGATTCTGGTTTCTACATGATATTCTTCAAGATTAGTCTTTAAGGCAGCAGACTACTGCATTATCATTCTAGAAAGCAAGGGTGGGAAGTGCTCATAAGAAAACACTTGTTACATCACATTTGGTCAAGTTATTCAGTTCAATCAAAAGCAAGAATAGACCTTGATTACAGGAATTTCCTGTGGCCTGTTGAAAAATGCTATAGAAATAAAATGTTTCTAGTAGATTTCTTGAAATTTACAATATCTGAAGTTCAATGTCAAGCCAGGTATCACTAGGGATGTTGTCATCATTTTTTGCAGGGTATATCTCCTACCAGTCTGGCAGCTGCATGTTTACTCTATCATGAACACATGAATCATAATATAAGCTGGATAATAAACCAAAACCTTTGCTGTACAGATCTGTTTAAGTGTGTGATACTTCTGAATTTTTAATAAATGGCAGCTTACTGAGCTGTTAGCAGGTCTTTCTAATGGATCACTGAGTGTTTCTGCTGTTCTTTACAAAAGATAGTGTTTTGTTTCTCCTTTGAAGGAGGTAGCAGTGTGCTTTATTCTGAGAGCTAGATACATGAGGTCTTTATGTGTACATGCAAAGATTTAAGTTGCAGTGCCACAGAAAGAATGAAGAAATACAACTTTCTCAAGAATCTGATATATTAATGCTGTATATATTTGCTTTTCTTTCTTTCCTGGATCTGCAATATAGGTTCTATGCTTGATATAATAAAGTATATTGTCAACAGAGGAGAGCACAAAAATGGTGTCCTTGAAGAACCCATAATAGCAACAATACTTAAAGAAGTTTTGGAGGGCTTAGACTATCTACACAGGAATGGACAAATTCACAGGTAGGAGCCTATACACAGTGAAAAACATTTTCAAAGTTGTTTGTATAGATTGTTGATACTGGTTAGCTGGAATTCCTTGTCTAAGCAGATGTTTCTTTCACATACTGTAAATGTGATCAGTTTCTTTCACATACTGTAAATGTGATCAGTAACTATCAAGTGTTAATGCTTGGGCAGATGCTGTAATCTTAGACTAGTTTGTCACTAATAGTAATTGCTTGGTCTTTATCCTATCTGTCTCTCTTACAGTTAGGATAGATTTGTGCTGCACTAAATATGGCAGAACTGTGGTCTATACTCCTCTGCCTTCTGATAGATATCTAATCTGAGTTCAGTTTATGTGATACTGTCTGTAACCTGGTTATTGCGTTGCACATTAATAACCAAGACCTGTAGTCTTGGGCACTGCTCTATAAATGTGAAATTTATTTTTTCTGAGTGACCAGTAATGTCTATTACAACTCCACAGACCTCTCTCTTTGTAACTATGCATAAAGATAGAATTGTTCTACATCTTGATGTACATGCATCTAGTTGTTTTCTTCTGAATATTTTCTCTCCACTGACTTCCTCAGTGTAAAATGCACACATCTCCTGAGGTGTTCTATATATATCTGCTTTAGCAACCCACAAGTTGCTTCCATTTTTTGGGTGTTTTAAGTGCTCTACTCTGAGCATTACTTCTACTGAGGTGAGTTTGGCTTTTAAGGAAGGTGCCTATAATAGACTTCCTGTCTTGTTATAAGCATTAGTCTTTTATAAGGGAATCTTTTAAACAAAAAACAGATTCATTGCAGACAGAACTCTGAGAACGTAGTGAGGGTGTAGCACAGTAATTGTTCTTTATATGTACTTCTTATATCTTATCTTAAAAATGAACTGACTCCCATGTAAATCAAGAACTATTTCCTCCTTTGCAGAGAGAAAATTGAGATAAGTGGAGAAATAAAGAACAATTCTCTTGACTTATGGTCTGGCCTCATATGTGCCTCAAACCTTAATTCATTGTCCTTTGTTAAGCTGATACTGTTTGCAGAAGTAACATTCATTAGTTTTTTTCATAGGCCTTTATTAAGCTGATGTCATTGGAGAAGGAACATCCATTAATTTTTAAGGATAACAGGAACCTTTGAGGTCAGATTTGGGAATTCCCCATGCGTAGTCTTCAAGGACCTTAAAAAAGATAGAGATTTATTTGTTACATCTGAAATGTCTTCTTTTCTATAGTACTTAATTTGTAAAATGTGCAGTACCACAGAAATCCTCCTCAAGATGATACAGTATGTGTTCCTTTTCCCATGTATGTCATAGGTGAAAGCTGTGGTAGTTTGGAGGATACTGTTTTAGGTGGTATTTACCAGTTGGAGGTTTCCTAAATTGTCCAGGGAATTTGTTCTGTCATTTTGATGTATTCTTGTTTATGTGAAAGGAAACAGGTTATGTTATCTTCCAGTAGCAATGTGTGAATTATTTTCAGTAAATCTTGGAAATATTGATATGCTCAAATTATTTTTGATATATTCTATATCTAAGATTTGTCCTATGCATTAAGAGTGAGATGCACATCTCTGTACAAAAAACAAAACAAAACAAACAAACAAAAACAACAACAAAACAAAAAAAACCCAACAACCAGACTAAAGGGGCAATAAAGTTTTCTTCTTAAAATTATGTGTAAATAGTGTGTTAAATGGCTATAGCTGACTGTAAGCACATGCTGAATTTTGACAGATTCAGTGCCAAGTAAGTTTTCATGATGGTACCCTGTAGCAAAATATGGCTGTTACTGAGCTTTAATAGCTTCATTGGGTAGAAATCAACAGTATATTTACCCTTCTTGAAGATGAGTCTCATCTCTGAAGAGATCAAGGCAGAAAACTTATTTCAACTTTTTCTTGTTAATTAGTGGTGCAGTTAGATGTGAGAAAGCATTAATTCTGCTTTAAAGCTCTGAAAGCTCTTGTTTTGTGAGATCATATTGTGGGAAAATGCATTAAAACAGACTTTGGACCTAAATATTTCTGTTCTCAAAATCTATCCCTGTATTTTGCTCACTTCATTGCAAAGGTGAATTTGAGTCTTTATACAAGAGAAACAGAGTTTTTGAGAGTTTGAGTTCTGCACATTTGTTTTATTTTAAATCAGTTACATTATACTTAGTTCCTGTTTCTGTCTTTTAAATTTTAAAATTCTGTCTTGTGAACATAATTAATATGTGATATTTATTTGTTTACATAAAATGTGCATATATGTACTTTTGTAATGTCTGTTTGTACATTCTAGAGATTTGAAGGCTGGCAACATTCTTCTGGGTGAAGATGGCTCTGTACAAATAGCAGGTAACGGTGGTGGTAGAGTAGTGGCTAAATAAAACAAAAATATAATATCTGGATTAGGGGCAATAGATAGAAGTTTTTCTGTTGGCTTTTAACTGTTCCTTTTAGAGTGCTGTAGCTGCAAGGTAACCAGTTTCAGATTTCATGATTCTTGATTAATGATACATGATTTAAAAATTACTCGTTATTTTTCTGTGGCCATCAAATATATAAAGAAATGTAAATATCATTTGAGTGTTTCCTTTTGAATCACCCGTGTATCTTAAACAGCTTGCAGATGGTAGCAACTCCTATTTCTGTTTCAAGTTTATTTAATTTTATTTCTGGAAGTAATTGTAGTAGTTCTTGGTGATTCAAAATTAGTTGTGTACTACTGACCTTCATGAAGACCTCGACTGTAACTTTAACTAGTTAGATGCATGAGGTCTAGCCCACTGTGAATTATTTTTGTCATTTCTACTATTCGTCTTGCAATGGTATCAGTTGGACACAGTTTAGCATCTAAAATGAACATATCTGAATGTATCTGTATGCTTCTTGACTGGTACTCCATAAGAAATTATTTGGTCTTCATGAGAGCTTAAGTATGGATCAAGACCCCATATCCCATCTCTCAAGTTAGTATCAGGTATCTGGAAAGTAGAGTGAGCAGGTAGGTGATACCTGCTCTGTCTCCCAGTATTCTCTCAGGCCTCTCACAGTTTATAGCTTGTGACCCTGTCTGAAGTCTATGAAACCAGACAGGAAAAGAGTGACTGCCAGGTGAACCATTTATTAACTGGAGCGGTTTTAAGTCTTCTGGTTTCAGTTCCAGACTTTTAAAGTAGGTAGACAATTTTACAGACTTGGATTTTAATAATATTTGTTTATTCACTTGATTATACCCTACAGTTGTCTTCAGTTTATGTGGTACTTTGGGCAGCTGCTGAGACTCTAGGTCTGTGTTGTTCAAGTATTCTTTAGATCTTCTCATGTTATAAAGCAGTAGATGACCAGACAAACAACTTAATTGAAACTAATAATAACTAAAAGGTGGAAAGATAAAATCTTAGGAGCCCTGTTAAATAAAGCTGTTGACTTTTCAGATTATTTCTTTCACACATAATCAAATCTACTCTCACAGTAATCAGATAACATTTAAACAACAGTTTCATTTATCCCTTTCTTAAGTTCAACTCCAGGGCTTGGGTTCTTGACCTTTTCCTCTTTTTTTGCTCTACGCATCTTAATTAGTAAGGTTTTAGTTGTTCTTTTTGGGTATTCAGTGCATGTGGAACTGAGAAAGTGCAGTGACTGGATGAATATGTAGAACATGTCTTTCTGTGATGCATTATTTCAATATGGGGTTATTTCCAAACTTCAGGTGAAAAAAGCAGCATTGTTAAACTTGCTTCTTCTCTGGTGCAAGGTTGTTCTGTTTGGGAGATGTGAACATTTCACATTAACAGAAAGCCCATTTTGAATGTCAAAGAGGTTGAATTTCATCCTTTTTACATCTTTTTGCCTTGACAAAGTAAAATCTCCTTTCGTCTTTGAAAACTAGATAGCTGATGATTCTGCTTCTTTTGATTAACTAGAACTTTGGTTCTTTTGAATGCTCATTCTCCTGCACCCCAAGCTTCTATAATGAAATGATGTATCCATAGCACACACTGCTAATATATATGAGGAGTAATATTTGAAGACACAGTTTTCCTAAGTTTCCTAGTTCTAAGGGGTTATGGCTCACAAAAGAAGCTCAGACCAGCATTTCACCGACAAAAGATTTTGTGCATTTTTTGAGGTACACAGAGATTGGTGAAAGTGTAGAAGGTATGGACCATATGATGCATTAGTCCATACAAGAAATGGCAATAAATGTGTTTTTAATTTGGTATGAGCTGTGACTTCTAGGGCCTGACACTTTAATTATTTGGCTCTTTCCTTGTAATACATTTTACTTTCCTCTTTAGGTAACTTGTTTTCAATAATATTTTGTATCCTGTATGATGGGAAGCGTGCCACTCTAGGCCATGTCTTTTCTTAAATAACCTACATTTGTGAAACCTCTGTCTAGGGTGTGAAAGTAAAGCCTTGTTGTTATTGAGTAGCTATCAAAATTATCTTTCTCTCTGTAAACATAAAGCAGTGTTTGCCTAGTGTTACAGTGAAATGTTCACTTAATTAAATACTCATCACATCTTTCTCAATGAGGTGTTGCAATATTTCATTGAGTGTTATGCAAGATGATTTTTTTTTTTTTAAATATTGTCCTCCTTCACCCATTTATATTTGTGGTTTGTTGTCCTTTTCAAAATTATGTTAGTAGGGAAAAACAGCAGAAGGGGAGCAAAGGTTAAGACAGTATTTTAGCTGTGTTTCTCAATTCCTGAAAGGACCTATAAACAGTTACCCTATACAAAATATTTATCTTTGGTACTGAAAGGACATATTTTCTTTTACAGAGCTCTCCTTTGTATGTGCATTTATTTATTTATTTTATTTATTCATTCAGCTTTTTCTTATATGCAGTAGTTCCTTCTAAGAAAATTGCCACTAATACCATCATTCGTTTTTAGGGCATTAAACAATTAGAAGCAGGTGTTTCTGAGGCTATTCATGCTTTTCAGGAATACAACCAAAACCTGACAATTTTATAACTTGCAGACTTTTGGGGAAAAAAAGCCTTTTGTTCATCAGGCAAGCTTCAGGAAAAATGAAAAAAATACTGCTTGCTTCCTACTTGTCTCCTGTATTTCCCTGTGTTTTGACAATGTAGAATAGGTCCAGAGTTTGTATGTGATGCTTAATGTTTGTTTAGTGGAAAGGAATAATAATACAACTATGTTTTCTGTAGTAACTGATTTTTTTTTTTCAACCTAAAAATTAGGGAAAAATAGGAAAATAAAAATTGAAGTTCAGCTGTAATTTACTACTTGATTTCAGTACAACTGGATTGTAAATAGCTGTCTAAAATGTTCTTCATGTAGGTGCATTCAAAATTACAGTATTTCTCCATACATTGGTATCCTTCTCTTCTTTCATGTAGTTATCCCTGCCTCTCCAATACAGCTATGTAGTAACAGGTTAATAAAACACTAAGGTTTTTTGCTATTTTTGAATTTGGAAAAACTATTCATATCATGGTCTAGTATTAAATGTATATTTTTTACCACCTTGCTGATTCTCTTTTGATTTGTCAAATCTCCATGAGTATCTATGTATAGTATTTCCTCTTGCTATATAGCTATATAGAAGTAGCTCCTTCTCTGTGATCAACAGCAAATGTAAACCTTTCAAACCTTGGTTCAGACTGTATATTTGAAAACCTTAAGTGGCAGATGTACTGGAGTTGTTTGTAACCTTATTTAGCAAGACACATGCTAGGAGGTTAAACTTGTGAGTATCCTAGGGCTGATCTCCCAGATAAAACTGTAGCATCTATTCTGTGATGTGTCAAGAACATTGTGTCGTGAAGAAAAGGTAAGCTCTTCAATGGAGAGTTTCTATAAGTAGACCTTTATGCATTGACTTAGTTTCTGAAGTGTAAAACTTTTCCTTTGTTATCAGTAGTGTAACAGGTTCTGACTTTTTCTGTCCTTCACAGATTTTGGCGTTAGTGCATTTTTAGCAACAGGAGGTGATGTGACTCGTAACAAAGTCAGGAAAACATTTGTTGGTACTCCATGTTGGATGGCCCCAGAAGTAATGGAGCAGGTATTCCTAATATTAAAAAAAAAAAAAAGAAATGAAAATTTAAGTTTTTAATTTATAGAACTTGAGCCATCACCACCCTGTTTTTTCTTTCTGCTTCTATTCCAGGTGCGAGGTTATGACTTCAAGGCTGATATGTGGAGTTTTGGGATAACAGCCATTGAATTAGCAACAGGAGCAGCACCTTATCACAAATACCCTCCTATGAAAGTAACAGTCACTTTGTATTACTTAATGGTGTTATCTGTATTATTAATGCTGCTAAATATTTAACACTAGATCATTTTTATTAGCAACTCAGGATATATAAATATATGTATTCTGTGGGATATTTAGTCTCTTACAATATCTGCATGCTTTAAACTGATTTTGCTTACAGTCCTACTTTTTCCGTTTACTGTAGGTGTTAATGCTAACGCTTCAGAATGACCCTCCCACTTTAGAGACAGGTGTAGAGGACAAGGAGATGATGAAGAAGTATGGCAAATCATTCAGAAAACTAATTTCCTTATGCCTTCAAAAAGATCCTTCCAAAAGGTAAGTCATCATTGCTGTGTACAGTGGAATTATTTTTTTAAATATACAGACTACTTGAAGTTCCACTTTTTAAACATCATCTATAGGTCTATGATTTGTGTTTTGTAAATAGCAGTCTTTAGTCATCTTTATCTGGGGAGAGGATTTATTTCTCTAGATTGTTAACCTGATTTATGTATACTTGAATATACTTTTGAATTAAACTTTGATAAAACAAAAAGTCCTTACTCTACATTTTAGTTTCTTATCTGAGTCAAGCTAGAAATCTTGATACTGTGCATAACAAGATTGTTGAGACTGATCAGATAAAACTGTTGGTAACCAAACACATCAGTCTCTTGGTCTTTAAAAATAAATTAAAAATAAGTACTCTAATGCTGTTTTTTCTCATTTTGTGATACAGGCTTAGTATTTAACCTGGATATTTCCAGAGAAAAATATGAAGTGGTTTTATTTTTTACTGTAAAATAAGGGTCTTCAAAGTTGTTTTTTATTTTCCTCATTTTTATGTAGGTAATAGCATGTCAATTGCATTTCATAGTATCTTTGTGAATTGTTCTTTCTTTTTGTGTGAATGAGATAGCCAAGATTATGAAAATGTTAAACATCTATTCTAAAATAATTTCTGAGGTCTCAAGTTCTTAGAATGATTAATTTATTTATATTTTATTCAGTTTTATTCAGACCCATTTTTGTGAGGTTCCTTTGCTAAGGAGCTGGAAGAAGCACATTCTAATGAACAATAATGTCCCAAGGATATCTAATATATCACTTTTTTTCAGAGCTGGTATTTCTGAGAAAAAAAAAAAAAAAGATTGTTCTAAGAGAGCAATCCTGATTTAGTACTGCGTAGGTCTTTTATGGTGTGTATTTCTTTAGCTTAAATTACACTAGCTTAAGCCCAGGATTCTGGGGGAGCCGAGTCAAAAAAGTGACAGCAGCAAAAGTAGAGAACAAGTATATTTAATAAAAAAGATAATGTGGCAACATTTTTACTCCCAAATTCCTTCAACTTATTTTTTTTTTTTTACTGAAGAAGCATTTCTGTACTATTTTCAGAATCCCAAATCCCTACAATTGGTGGTGATAGTAGCAAGTCCTTAGCTTAGCACTGCAGTTTGGCTGCTTACAGATAAGAATTTAATGTGTTCTGGATAGTCAGGCTTCTTTTCGTTTGCAGTGTCCAGCAGTTTTCAGGGCCAGATTAAATTGGCATGAAAACATGAGAAGTAAATTAAAATTATTTCCTTGAATATACAATGCTGAGTTACCTGATCTGTAGTTATGCCATCAGTGTTGAAGCATTAGTGTTTAAACTAATGCTAGTTTATTATGCTGATATTTAAACGTGCAGAATCTTAATGCTCAGGATTGCCTTGAACTGAACCATTGGACCAGCAGATTGGTGATGAGATCTGTGTGTTAGTTACTTTAACGGAGGAGTGAGTGTCCTTATATTGTAGAGCCATCACTAGTTTTCATATTTCTCTCCATACAGGATTTAGTTTTTCAGGGAGATACCTCCATGGTTGTCATGTCAGTTGTGGGATAAGTGCCTGTTTATTGTGGCAAATTCTAGGACTGACATTGCAATGCTGTCTCTGACCATGATATTTTTCTTTTGGGGATCTGTGAGTGGTTGTTTCTCTCTCTCCCTAGTACCAAGGATGCTGCTTGCAGTCCTCAGCTGAGGCCTGTATGGAAAACAGGCCCAGAAAGCAGAAAGGTCCAGACCAATTCAGAAGCGTCTATCATAATTAATGGTAGAGAAAGGGAAGATACTAGTTTGCATAAAATTTTACTAAGAATCTAGCTTTTGGATGTGCATCTCCTTGTTATGTGATGGTACTGGATCACTGGAACTTGTCCCAAGTTGAGTTAATCTGAGATAGAAATGTACAACTTCAGCACTAAAATAGTTTTGCTTTCTTTATTTCTCCAAACGTCCCTATTCCTTTTGCTTATCCAAAGTTTTCATGTGAACTGCTTCTAAGCCTAGTGGTCTCTAACAGGAACTCTTTTATTGCTGAGTCTGGTGCCTCAGAGGGGACGAAAAATAAGTACTCTACAGTACTGTCTGTATCTAAATAGAATACTTTTAGTTGATGTCAGGAGTTGTTTTATTATTTCTAGCAGGAGTGAACTGATAATGTGCATATACACTACTTCTCTTTGATACGTGTATCCACGCATGCTACTCTTTTCTTCACTTTCCAGATGTATCAGAGAGATAAACTAGTTCAGATTTCAGGTTGGGTTTGGTTTTTTTTTTGAGACTGAAATGTTCTGAATTGAAGCTTTGCACTGCCTTACCCAGTTTGCACTATATCCAGTCTCTTGCTTTAATTCAACTGGAAAACTACAGCAGATATGACTTCTTTTCATTTAGAAATTACAAAACTTGAAGATTTTGGCCTCCCTGAATTGAACCGTGTCAAAATTAGTTTTAGGTAGTGGTATGGGCTCCTAATGGAAAGGATGAAAAGACTCTGGAGGATTTTATCTCATTCTGAGATGCTTCAATACTAGTCTTGTTTTGGGTAGACAAGCAGCTTTTCAGATACCTGAAGCTAAAGGAGACAAATCCTGCTGTTGGAATAACTTTGGTAGCTATAAGATTGTGATTATCTGTTGAAAACGTCAAAAATATAAATTTGATAATGATGGGAAGAAAAACACTTGAACAGAAGTGCAAGTATAAATGAGATATCTTGGCTTTGACCTTAAAAACTCTTGGTTTGATTTTTATTTGTCCCTTTGATTGGAAGATGTTCCTGATGATTCTCTTTTTGGTTTCTGCATCATGTTAATTGTGTCAGTATAGTTTCTTGTGGATACTTGCTGACATCACTGAAGTAAAAGAATGCCAGTAGCAGGCATTGATGCTACTGTTTGGAAAATGTAATTATTCTGTTATTGCTGTGGTGCAACTTCTAGTTGCATTCTTAGAGTCAGTGAAAATTATGATACCTGACCCTTTGTTTTGTTTTGTTTTGTTTTGGGTTTTTTTTAGGATAAAATACATTTGTGTTGAAAGAATAAGGGGGGGGAAATTGGCATCTTAGAGATGGTTTGGGTTTTTTTTTTTTGTTTAGTTGTGGTTTTTTATTTTGTTGGGTTTTTTTTTGTTTGGTTGTTTGTTTTTATACCTTTGCCATAGAGAGACTTAATTTTTTCATGTATGGTGAGTATGTGTGAATTAATTCAGTAGCTATTATCATTCATTCCCCATCCATACAGTACTAATGAACAAGTACCAGAGACATGCCATTTAACTAACATCTTGTACTGTATTCACTGGGAGGAGTCTTGTTTTCTGTTCTAATTTATTATTGATCTTTCAGGCCCACAGCAGCAGAACTTTTAAAATGCAAATTTTTCCAGAAAGCCAAGGTAAAATGTTTAACCCTATGAGTAATTTTTGCTCTGCCTTAAAATCTACATGACATTTATTCTTTCCTTGTATTGATTTTAACTTGCTAAATGTTGATTTTGCAGAATAGAGAATACCTGATCGAAAAGCTTCTCACTAGAACACCAAATATAGCACAGAGAGCAAAAAAGGTGAGTGTATTCACATCTTTTTCTTGACTGTCGAATGGTTTCTGCAGCCTAACTGTCTCATGAAAGCCCTGGGGCATTTTGACTTCCTTTCTAGCCTTGCCAAAATGATGTATGATCTAGATGTCATAATGCATAATATGTTTGTTTTGAACTCCCTTTTAGAAAACTACAGGTGAAATGGTCATGCAGATAAAAAATGATGTGAGTGTATAGGTTCATAAAGTGTAAAATTCCTGTCTTCATTGATCACCTAGAGAAAGGGTGAGGATACTATAAATGGTATTAATTGAGGTGTACCAGGTTCTTTGGATTATTTCAAATGTCATGCTCAAATATGAGGAAGGTCAGGTCCAAACTCCAGAAGAGTGCTGCTGAGTTACACAGACCTTATCCCACAGCTGGTAGAGTTAAACCTACAGCTATGACATATTCTGCTATTTCTATAATGCTTTTAGCACTTGTGTGAGTTTACCAGATGATGTGCAGCAGAACTGAAAAAAAAAAAAAAAAGTAATTCTTAACAGACTGATCAACTAAATATTTTAAAACAAGTATGAAGCAAGCTACTAATGCTAATAAACAGGAGCAGCTAAATAGGAGCAAATATAGACTCTTTCTTAATCCTGCCTATTGTGTCTGTGAAATTATTGAACTCTGTTTCTGGGGTTAACTTGCCATGTCTCTTCATTATGTGGAACTTGGAGATTGTTGAGCCTATCCAGGTGACAAGGTGGTGTGCCAAGGCCAGCTTTCTGAAAGTAAGCTTTCTGTTTCGAGGAGAATGCTTCAGGAAAGGAACTGTTTGAACCTTTGTTGGCCCATCAATTAGACTTCATTTACCTGGACTGGCACTTGTTAGATATTCTGTCATCTTTGTGAGTATTGGTTTATTGTAATTCTACAACTGTCTGTTCCTACAGACAGTGGCTTCTACTTGGAAGAGACAGTCAGCAAGATCTGAATTATTTTTTAAGTCCCTTCTGAGCTTCTTTTAGGTGGAAATAACTGGGAACTTGAGTGGCAACGATGAGTCTTTGTGAGAGGCTAGAGTAGAAAGCTGGAACGAGAGGGCTTATAGGAGGGGGTAGTGTACTGAATAGGTAGGTGAGGGTAGGTTAGCATCTTCGAGGTGCAAAGGGTAGGAGTAGTTCAGACGTTTAGCCATGTGGTGGCAGCAATGTCCACATAAAAAATAATCCAGTGGGCAGGAGGTGGAATCGCGGCCGTTTGTTTTTCAGGTTACATCTTAGGCCATACAGCAGTTAATTTAAACATGTCCCAGTCCCCAGCTACATTTCTGATAGAGCATGTGCATCCTGAGATTAGTCTCCCAGCTGTGTCCTCAGGGCAACTTTAGAAGCTGCAGGCTAACTCATACATGCATGTAATTATACTTATTTCTTTAAATAATTTAGCAACTGGAATTGCAAAATTAATGCAGGGTACCCTCCCATAGACCGTCTGAAATAGTTTTTTGAATGAGCTTTTGGACAATTCTCTCTAATTTGGAAGAGGTGTGATTCTTAAGAAATCAAAGCTCACAGTTCTAGAGATGAAGTAGTAAATCTTTTAATTACAGCAGAAATGAAAAAAAAAGGTTTTAGCTAGCAAAAATGCTAAATTATTTATATTTTAAAAGGACACAATATTAAAATTAATCAAAGATTTAAAATTTAACGCACTTGTTACAACTTTGCATGTAGCTGCTGTTTAAAGATACCATAAAATATAAATGTATTTT